>CM075808.1:107293953-107357848 GCA_037975025.1 Excoecaria agallocha | reverse complement strand
ATAATAATGCGAAAAGTAAGGCAGTTGATTAAAATTTAAAGTTGTAATAGTGTCGAATCCGCGAGCAATGTTAAAAACTGAAGCATGTGGCTGGGTAGCGTTTAAAAGAAAAGCAAAGAAATGTAGTCAAATTATTCTTGCTCCAATTGCGAGAAAAGTATTCTCTAATTTCTACCATAAAAACAAATATTTAATTTCTCCGATCACAAAGGGTTCCTGACAGATTGTAAAATCAACTACCAAAGTTAACGGCAATGTTTTATTTGCTAAATCTAGCCATTTTGATATTCAATATTAACCCCATAAATAAGGACGTTAAAGTCGTCAGCACCGAATTTCTCCACATAGAAATTCTGATAAAAAGGCAGCCATGTCTATTTCCTTGAAAATTTTAGTTTTTATTCTACAGTGCTGCTATGTTGCTAGCCTCTATCATCCACTAGACCCTCTTGCTCCTAATGAAATCGACAAAATAGCCCAAATTGTGCAAAATTCTAGCCTTGGAAAGCATCCTAACCTAACCTTTCATTTCGTGGACATTGAAGAACCTGAAAAATCAGATGTTCTTTCATGGTTATCCTCCTCTAACAACCACAATGTCTCCATTCCTCGTCGAGCCAAGGTGGTGGTTCGAGCCACCGGTCAGACTCACGACCTCATTGTCGACTTGGACAAGGCTTCTATCTTATCAAACAATGTCTATACTGGCCATGGTTTTCCTCCTTTAACTTTCAATGAGCTGTTCCTGGCTAGCAAACTGCCTTTGAAGTACCCAAAATTCTTGAAATCGATCACGAAACGGGGCTTGAATATATCAGAAGTTTCTTGTGTGCCTTTCACAGTTGGTTGGTATGGAGAAAAAGTTGCAAGACGGGCGGTCAAAGCTTCATGCTTTTATAGAAACGGATCGGTGAATGTATTCACAAGGCCTATTGAAGGAATTAGTATACTAGTTGATGTTGAACTGATGAAAATTACTGAATATATTGACAGATTCAAAGCTCCTTTGCCTAAAGCTGAAGGAAACGATTTTCGATCATCACCAAAGCCTAACAAATCCATAGTTTATAATGTATCAGACGGTGGATTCAGGATTGAAGGCAATAGAGTTAAATGGGCTAACTGGGATTTTCATTTATCATTCAATGCTCGTGCGGGGATTATAATCTCCACAGCTTCTATATTTGATGGAAAGCTGAAGAAATATCGGCCTGTGCTATATAGGGGTCATATATCAGAAACATTTGTTCCATATTCGGATCCTACAAAGGAATGGTATTTTAGGACTTTCATGGATATTGGTGAATTCGGGTTCGGCCGAGCCGCGGATAGCCTCCAGCCGGTGATTGATTGCCCAGCCAATGCGGCCTATTTAGATGGTTATGTGGCTGGTGCAGATGGGAAGGCACGGAAGATGGGTAAGGTGATTTGTGTTTTTGAAAGATACAGTGGGGATCCAGCAATGAGACATACAGAAATTAATGTTCCTGGACAAGTGGTAAGGTACAGAATTTTGTCCATGAATCTTAGACTAGAGACGGCATTTTACTATAATTAGCATGTTTTTTTTTTGGGGATTGCAGATACGAAGTGGAGAACCGGAGATTAATCTGGTGGCCAGAATGGTGGCTACTGTCGGAAACTATGATTACATAATTGATTGGGAGTTCAAAAAAAGTGGTGCTATCAAGGTTGGGGTAAGATTCTTTTCGTGTTTTCTTTATAATTATATTCCATAATGGAAACTTATGGAACTGCACTGCCCTTGTTGAAAAAAAAACATTTTTTTTGGAAAGCTTTTTTTTTTTTCAGACTAAATTTTTTGACATTTAAGAAAAAATTACAGGAACAATTTTTTTTTTGTCTAAAAGATAATATACTACTGTTGACTTGGTGCACAGCATTAAATTTTATTTTTAGCTATGTGAAATTCCTTCTTCAAACATAATAGAAAGCACATATGAATGAGATTAATAGCTTGATAGACTTATAAAAATCATGTTATAACGACAAACAAGTACACATTTTTATTATAGAGAAAATTAATAATTAATTTCCTTAGGAGTTTAATTAATTTCTATTACGTATAAATGGTGCCCAAAACTTAACAACCATTGAGATGAACTAGAGAGGCGTGAAAACTTAAAGACTAATTTCTGTCCACTAGTAAGCAATGCACGTGTCATCACCAAAAGTTTAGTTTCAAAAGATTGGCGTTAAATTGGTTGAAATAACTTTTTGCGACAGGATTAAGGCACTCGCGACAAACGAATTGTATTATGTGTACATTTTTTTTCTTTTTTATGAAGTCCACGGATTTATTATGATATTTTTTTCTTTCATTTTCAATTCACGTGAAATGAAATATTGTAACACCTTTTTTAAATATAACTCACTGAAAATAAATCTAATTCACTATATAATTTACATTTTATTTTTTATATTTTCAAGTAACTTAAGAACCGCAATTTAAATTATATTAAATTGAAATTGATTAAACATAATTAATTTTTTTTATGTAACACGTTGTAACTTTATATGCCCTTTAATATAATTATTTTTATTACTTTTTTTAACAAGTATACTATTTTTATTTTTCAACTTAATAAAGATAAAAAAATTTGCATAAATTTGTGAATGGTTGGATTAAATATTTGCAACTGCTTTTGCAGGTGTCGCTAACGGGTGTAGTGGAGATAAAAGCGACATCTTTCATAAATAATGACCAAATAACTGAAAATATATATGGCAGTTTAGTTACGGAGAATTCCGTTGCCGTTAACCATGATCATTTCATGACGTACTACCTTGATCTCGACATTGATGGTAATCAAAATTCTTTCTTGAAAGCCCATTTAGTAACAGAAAAAATACCGGTCGTTAAATCGCCATCTCCCAGAAAAAGCTATTGGACGGTGGTTAAAGAGACCGCTAAAACTGAAGCTGAAGCAAGGATACAACTCCGCAAACCAATGGATTTATGGTTTGTGAATCCAAACAAGAAGACCAGAGTTGGAAATCATGTTGGTTACCGGTTAATTCCAGGCGGACCGGTCGATTCTCTTCTTTCTGATGATGATTATCCACAGATTAGGGCAGGTTATCTGAAGAATCAAATTTGGGTCACTGCCTATAACAAGTCAGAGAGATGGCCTGCTGGGTTTTACGCTGATAGAAGCCATGGTGATGATAACTTAGTTGTGTGGAGTAGCAGGTACTTTTCTCAATTATAATTTTACGTGGCTAAATGTCAAATTTAGCTTTAAAATATTAAAAATAATACAATTTTTTTTCTTAAAATACCATTAAATTATTGAAAATGATATAAATTTACCATCGTTAAATACTTTTATGGGCAAATTTGGACAATTTTTAATATTTTGAGATCAAATATGAATTTTTTTATATTTGTTTTTTGAAAAAAAGTTTCATATTTGTTGTTAAAGTATTGAAAATTTTTCATATTTACTCTACCAGGTAAATATGTATTAGTGGTAAATTTATACCATTTTCGGTATTTTAGAGAGAAATTTAAACTTTATCCCAATTGTATTATTTCTCTTAACTTGGAGAGATTATTGAAACTGTGAAAGTATTAAAAAAAAGTATTAGACTTGAAAAAGAATAAACAAGAAACAAGGTTGGTTTTAATTAATAAGTGGAACAATTTGTGTAATGGTGCAGGAATAGAGCAATCGAAAACAAGGATATAGTGGTATGGTATACAGTAGGGTTTCACCACAATCCATGTCAAGAAGATTTCCCAGTGATGCCAACCTTACATGATGGATTTGAGCTTCGACCTGCGAATTTTTTCGAAAGCAACCCATTGCTGGATCGAGATTAACTTTGATAATATACATGCCAGTTGACGTATAGAACTTATGAATGGACGCATATAAGTTATTCTTAAAATCCAATAAAATTATTCTATTTGAAATTGGGTTTGATAATATATATATATATATATATATATATATATATATATATATATATATATATATATATATATATATATATATATATATATATATATATATATATATATATATATATATATATATATATATATATATATATATATATATGAATTATATGTGTCGGGTTAACATATTGAATCAAAATTTGACAGTATATACTCAAAATTAATATACAATAAGAAATGAGTTTAACCTATCAACTTTCAGATGATATCTTTGTCATTTTAATCGAATCAATGATGAATAGGACAAGAAAATGAATGTGCTTGATTTTTTTATATCGTGACAAATGAAATGTTTGATAATAAAATCAAAATAGGAATGAATAAAATATATAAAAAAAAACAATATGACCAATGACTCACCAATATAAGTTGAATAAGGCAATCAAACAAATAAGTTGTTCAACCGCCTAAAACAATTTCCACATTTTATTCAGATAATCAATACAAGAAGCAAAAACTAATTGTGCTTCTAATTGAAATCAGAACAATCCAAAAATAGCCTTATCCTTTCAACTTTGCTCTTGCAAACAAATAGTAGCACAACCATAAAAAAAAGAAAAAGAAAAATGGGTTAAAATTAGATGATAGAAAGATGATGTTGAACCGCAAGAGACAGAAGTGAATGGACGCCAGAAGGGGAAAAGAGACAGAAGATGATAAAAACAGTGTCATTGATAAAATAAAATAGGAATAAATAGTGTGCGTTATTAGAAGAGGTCACCCCTAATTATGAGCTTAATAGTATTTTACAGGCTTGAAAAAAGATAAATTTCATATATGGTAACTGAATTTACGTCTAATTATCGAAAAATAATTGATTTATTTTTCATAATTTAAATATCACTGAACTTATTATTTTTTTGCAAAAAAGTTATTTTTACTGATTTTCGGCGATTACTTTTGTCGGAATGCTGACGTGGCACATCACGTCATATGCCTGAATATACGTAGCACGACACATCAGCAATTACGTCACTAAAAGAGGTTACGTGTGTTCAGAAATATAACGTAACGTGCTGATATATCGTGTGATATGACCTCTTTTATGACGTGGCTGCTGACGTGTTATGTCACGTGTGTTCAAGTATATAATGTGATCCGTCAGCATTCCGTCAAGAATTATCGTTGAAAACCGATTAACATGATTTTTCTGCAAAAATGTGATAAATTTAATGATATTTAAGTTATGAAAAATAAGTAAGTTATTTTTGATTTATTAGGCTTAATTTCAGTGACCACCGTGAAATATTAACTCCTTAAAACATAGTCCTGTTAATACCCTTAAAAACCAAAAAATTGACTGTCATTAAAGCATGGTCCCTGATAAGGCTTTTTCTTGTTATGTGTTATTAAGTTCTTTTTTTATAGAGGTTAAAATTATGATTTGATTTTAAAACTTAAAAAACCTTTTTAGTATTACTGTATGATCCTAACTTCCAAGTGTTGAAAATGTTGGTCCGCTTTTCTTTGTTTATTTTTACAATAATTCTAAGGCATTTTGTTCATTATGTTTACAGGGTTAAATATTTTATCAATAGATATTGAATTTGAAATTTTTATTATAATAACAAGTCAATTATAAAAATATTTTTTATTGCATAAAAACATTTTAATTTTTAAAATATTTTATTGAAGTTATTTTGACTGAAAATTACAAATTCGATTTCAAAATATTGAGATTACAATTTATGTCAGCTTAAAATATTCATACGATATGTCATAAAATGTTTAATATTTTAATTTTTAAAATATTTGAAATTGTGTAAGTACTTTAATACAAAATTTATAATTTTTTGATTAAAATAATTTTAATTATAATATTTTAAAAATTAAAATATTTTTATAAGAAAATGAATTTTTTTTCATCTAATCATTATTATCCCTCAAAGTCTTCGCACGTTCCCACTAGAGGAGGAATTGCATCTTTACGCGTTGACTGACATGAGCGCCCATTGAATTCCAAATAACTGATTAATGATTACTTGAGTATCAAATGTGTGCTTCTGGTGAAGATAGCCCAACTCCATAGATAATTGGATTTTTTTTTTCCAACTTTTAATATCATTGTCCCGGAACAGTCTGGTCTTAATCAAACGTCTCTTTCTTGAAAAAAGAACAAGAAAAAATCAAACCATGTCTGCTCTTTCTTGGTCTATTTATGAATGTTCAAACTTCCTTAATGTCTATCCATCTAAACTTACATTATTTTGTTATCCTAACAAGTAACAACCCTGTATAAGAATTTTCTGTTTGTTCTTTTTAACCTTCCAAAGAAGATGAATTCAAGCAGGATCAATGTTATTAAAATCGGATTAAATAAAAAATCGATAAAGTTAAGGATTTTGGTTCGACCGATTTAATATAATTTTTTTATTTTTAAAATATTATAATTTTATAAATATTATTGTATAAAAATTAAAAAAAATATCCATCAAACATTAATATATGTCACAAATATCATAATAATAAGTTATATAATATTTTAATTTTATTGTTACAAATAATTAATTATATATTTTTAAATATTATATATTAAAAACATAAAAATACAATCATATTATGAAAAAAATTTCTTTTTTAGATGGAGTACTAATGAAGTAAACACATAAAATATCAACCTTGCATATATGAGTATAATTATATTTAATTATAATAAATCCAAATAGATAATAAGTATATTAAATTATTAAGTAGCATCTTTAAAATTTAAAATACTACATTTTTTAAAGAAATAAATCATGAAAATTATATATATATATATATATATATATATATATATATATATATATATATATATATATGATTACAATGAACCAAATAGATAATAAGTATATTAAATTATTAAATGATTACAATGAACCAAATAGATAATAAGTATATTAAATTATTAAATGATATCTTTAGACTTTAAAATATTAATTTTTTCAAATAAATAAATAATAAAAATTTAATATATATACACACATATATTTGATTACAATGAACCAAATATATAATAAGTATATTAAATTATTAAGTAACATATTTAAAATTTAAAATACTAATTTTTCCAAATAAATAAATAATGGAATATATATATATATATATATATATATATATATATATATATATATATATATATATATATATATATATATATATATATATATATATATATATGGGGTGAAAAAATAAATAAAATTATAATTTTTTGCAATTTTTAACCAAAAATTCGGTTTTATTCGGTTTTTCGGTTCAACCCGGTTTTATACAGTTGAATCAACCGGTTTTGGCCGGTCCGGTCCGGTTTTAATAACTATGAGCAGGACTTGTGTTTCTGCTCTTCTATTTTTCACTACCTTGATTCTTGGTTCTTCTTCTCAGATTCCCAATAACACAGTGACCTTGGGTAAAAGCATAACTGCAGGGTCTAATTCCTCGTGGCAATCACCCTCCGGTGATTTTGCATTCGGCTTCTACCCTCTTGTTAATCGTCTATTTCTGGTTGGAATTTGGTTCAATAAGATGCCAGAAAGAACACTGGTTTGGTCAGCCAACCGTGACGATCCAGCTAAAATTGGATCAAACATTAGTCTGAAGCTCAACGGCCAATTGGCCCTCACGCACTAAAATGGAACCGAATACTTGATCTACAACGGCACATCAACTATTTCAGCTTCGTTGCAAGACAATGGCAATTTTGTGTTGCTATCCTCTTCCTCTAAAATCCTTTGGCAAAGCTTTTATTTTCCTACGGACACCGTTCTATTAGGCCAAGTCCTTGTTATGGGACAGAAGCTCTACTCCAATACCAATTGAACGGTGGATTACTCAACAGGACGATTCAAGTTGGAGGTTCAAGGAGATGGCAATGTTGTCATATCGGCATACAAGTTTTCTGATCCTGGTTATTTTTTCACTTTAACAGCCGGGAACCAAAATGTGAGCTTGATTTTCAATCAGAGTAGTGCTTTTCTGTATGTTTATAATGGCAGTTCGGTTGTATACTCGATGAGAAGTAAAGTCCCTTCTCCCATTGAAGATTACTACCACCGAGTGACGATCAATGACCATGGAAATCTCCAGCAGTTTGTTCGCGGAAAAGGAAACGGCAGCAAATGGATGGTTGTATGGGAGCCAGACTTCATTGCAGCTCAGCCTTGCACTGAGTATAATATTTGTGGGGTTTATGGGTTCTGTACTTCACCTGATAATAAAACTGTTAGCTGTGATTGCTTGCCTGGCTACTCGCCGTGGGATCCTAATAATCCCTCTAAAGGATGCTACCCCAGTGTGGTGATGGATTTTTGTGCTCCAAACATTTCAGCTTCAGATTTCATTGTTGAAGTGAATGATAATGCTGATTTCCCAAATGGAGAGTTTGCGCATATGGCAAGAATCGAGTCCTCTGATTTTGATCAATGTAAGAGCGAAATAGCCAATGACTGTTTTGCTGTGGCTGGTGTCTTGGTTGAGTCTATTTGTTACAAGAAGAAAATGCCTCTGTTGAATGCTAGAAGAAGCAGTCCTTCTACAAATAACATAGTCGCATTTCTTAAAGTTCCGAAAATAAACAACACAGATTTGGTTGATAAACACAAGAACGAATACCCACCCAAGGCTGTTCTTCTATCAGGAGTTGTAATAAGTACAATTTTGGCTTTGTTATCTGCAACTGTTGCCATTTACCATCATCCTCTGCTTCAGCCTTACACATAAAGGAAATTCAAGTTCCAATCCAGAAGCCAGTGGACATAAATTTGAAGCCATTTTCATTCCAGGAGCTGCGTGAAGCTACAAATGGGTTCTCCAATAAACTCGGAAAAGGTGGTTTTGGTACCGTTTACAGTGGTGTATTAACTTTAGAGGATAAAGAGGTTGAAATTGCTGTAAAGCAGCTTGATAAGATCATCGAACAAGGTGACAAAGAATTCCTGACAGAAGTCCAAGTAATCGGTATAACTCATCACAAGAATCTTGTAAAGCTGCTCGGTTTCTGTAATGAGAAAAGTCACTGACTTCTCGTTTATGAGCTGATGAAAAATGGGAGTTTGTCAGACTTTCTATTTGGCGGAGAGGAAAAGCCCAGTTGGGGTAAAAGAGCAGAAATCGTACTTGGAATTGCAAGAGGGTTGTTATACTTGCACGAAGAGTGCGAGACCCAGATCATCCATTGTGATATAAAGCCACAGAATGTTCTTCTTGATGAGAAATTCACAGCCAAGATAGCAGATTTTGGCCTAGCAAAGCTCCTGAAGAAAGACCAGACTCGAACGAGCACTAATGTTCGAGGAGCAATGGGGTATATGGCGCCTGAGTGGCTTAAGAACGTTCCTGTGACTACCAGAGTTGATGTCTACAGCTTTGGCGTGATGTTGCTGGAGATTATTTTCTGCAGAAGGCATTTAGAGTTGCATCAGGTTGACGGCAAAAGCGGAGGCAATGACCTGATTCTTACTGATTGGGTTATATCTTGTGTAAGAGCTGACAACTTGGAAGACACAATCAGCCATGATAGTGAACTTGTAGGAGACTTTATGATGTTCCAGAGAATGGTGATAGTGGGATTATGGTGCATATGTCCAAATCCCACTCTGAGACCATTGATGAAGAATGTGATGCAGATGTTGGGAGGAACAGTAGGAGTTGGAGTTCCTCCATTCATCCATTCTCAAATGTTTTAGGATTCAATGTATTGCATGCATATCATTGGATTTGTTTATGAATTCTATATAAATAGGGAAAAACCGGCAAGTTTGAGCTTTTTTTTGCAACTTTCCATGATCAATGTAACGAAATACATTACTTGTAACTATGATTATTGTTTAGCAAATGGGGCAAAATTCCCTGATAACAAGCTCAAGTTCCATAGCTGCTCATAGAGCATAAGCATCCTGTTTCTTTTTTATGCCAAAAGAGTGTCAGATTAAGATTTTAACTCGAAATTTTACAGTAATAAGATAAGATGCTAAACTTAAGTTACAATATGATAACATGGCCTAGCCCATAGTCCGGCCAGACCCACAAACAAGCTCGGGAGTCTGCTGCGAACTATTTGAGTCTTACCTAGCTCAGAGTTCCGACAATCTGATTGGTATCACATGCAGAATATGTCTAACGAAACAGACCGGTTGTACATCTCTAAGAGCTCGTTTAACTCAAACGCTCAAAGAGCTCGGAAACACTCAAAACACTGAACTATCAACAAATCTTGCCATATCTGGTAGTAACTGTCCCCTCTCCCCCTCATCTCCCCAAAAGTAGGAGAAGTGGGAAAAATAACTGGAACTAGTGGGATTTCACCCCACTACCCACGTAGAAAAACCTAGGAAAATATAAGAAAAGTACACCAGGTATGATTTCAGACACTTTTAAAAACTAGAAAAACAATTTTCTTTTGACCGGAATATTCTCTGACTTAACCATCAGAGGCTTCCTCGTCGGAAACCCCCTCGGTTCTTCATTGTTTTGCAGGTCGCCTTTGTTGCCGGAATTCCACCTGTCATCACAACATATTAATCTAAATGCTATTATTTTGGTTTCCATGTATATATGTTATTGAAATATCTTGTTTGTTGATTATATTTATCTATTGATTACGAAGCTGGAAAAATATGAGGGAAAAAGATTTTTTATGCTTATTGAATCTGCAAATAATTATAAAAGTAATTGTGGAAGTTTCTGCAAAGATTCTTGTGCGGCTGATTGGCTCAAGGCGGGCAAGTGATGAATATACCCTTAGCTGGGAACTTGAAATTTGAGTTATGAGCGTGTAAGGGCCTTGCACATCGTGCATTTATGGCCTATGCACCCGTACGGTCGAAGAATATTCATCGTTTGGCCTTAAAATAGGATTTTTGCCTTTTCTGAAATGCACGGCCTTACATGAAGGAGTGTACAGCCGTGCATTCCAAAGAATATTGCCTTTTTAGGCAAGTTGACCATCTTTTAGAGTGTACAGCTGTGCATACCCATATTATGGCCGTACACTCAAACGGTGGTGGGTTTCCCTATGAGGCAAGTGGGCAAGTGGGATGCATCGCCGGAGTGTATAGCCATGCATATCCATGGTACGGCTGCACACTCCACCTTTTATAAGCTTCCTCCGATTCTTTCTCAAGGGTTGGTTAGTTGATTTAGCAAAAATCATAAATTTGGAAAGGAGAGTCAGAAGGAAGCCTTAGAAACTTCCAGATAGTTTTAAAAAGTTTTCAAAGCCAAAAGTGAATTTTTGGCTTTTAGCTCTTAATTCTTCACTATTTCTTGACCATTTCAATACTACAAAAGGTCCATGAATCCGACATTCGGCAGTTTCATCGAGTAAGTATACTGAAAGTAATATAAAAGGACTTTCCCATTACTCTCAATAATTATCATAAATTTTGTCATTCTTCTCATTTGTTAGTTTTATTGTATATTAACCTTTGTTAGATTTAGGTTGTGAAACCCCTTAAAAGGTGTATATTGCCGTATGGTAGAAGTCATTAGGTCATCTTCTTTAACTTTTGTTTTGTCTATTTCTTTTAAAATTATTCTTTTATCAAAATAAAACTCGATTTAAAAAATTCATCTTTGTATTTAACTTCTTCTTTTTGCTCCCTTTTGGATCTGCTGTTGGCAAGGATTCTATTTTAAAATGGAAGAAAACTCACCGTTATCGGGCTGATATGGCCGTGCATTGGTTGAGGCGCACTCATGCATTAAACAGTGCACGGCCCAAAATAGATTTTCTCACTTTTTAAGGCAAAAGAGCCGACTGTATATCGTTAAGCGCACCCTTGTGCATTTTTTGACGTACACGCTGGAACCTTATCTTTTTATCTTTTTTTTTACTTTAATTAATTTTGCGAATATTCTCTTTTCGTTTTTTATTATTATTATCATCATTGCTATTTTTGTTGTCATTATTGTTATTATTATTGCCTCTGTGGGATAAACCCTTTCATGGATGTGACCATAAAAGCGCTCCAAGTAAGTCCACTATCCTTTCTTTTTACTGTAAAAATACTTTTTCGATCGCAAATAGAAAATGTCAGCAAAGATATTTATAATAATTAATTGGGATATTTCATTAATAAAATCGGACCAATGTCCGCCTTTTTGCTTAGGAAACTCGCATGTAAAAATTAAACTTTTAATAATGTAAATAATTTTTGTCTATAATTAAATAACTCGAGACATTTCTTAAATAAAACTTGGGCTGACAAGTCCCTGTCTTCAAGATATCGCAATGAAACACTTCTTCAATAATCTACATGTGATGACCAAAGTCCTCACCTAAAAGGGATACAATGAACTGCTCGATTTATGGATGTCTTTATCGCTTTACTCTATGCCATGATTTACCGCTTTCTTAACTGATTGGATGCACCTTTAATTTCAATATTTGCTATACTCTTGCATGAAAGAAAAGGGATAACACGATTAATCTAAAAGCCATTATGTCACATTTGTCAAAGGTAAATATAAAAGTGAAATTCTGGACCCTCTCTAGGTTTTAGGCCTCACAAGATCGGAACACCCTTCTTGCCCAATGTTTTATTGGGTGGCGACTCCTTACTATTTAGCCTTGTGGTGTCCAACTAGATGTCTCCCGATCATCAATCATTAGCGATAAGATAGGGACACCTTGATGTGCCACATCGCACCTTTCAAGGTTTATGATTGTGGCAAGTTGAGTTGGGTTTCTTTCTTATTGCGAAGCGACCATCGGCTAGGATGGGAAACCTCAACCTGGTTCTGACCCTAAAAGTGGGATCAAACCACTAAAGGTCAGAGGTTTCCTCATTCGAACTCAAAAATCCTTTGGTTTTAGGGGTGAAATCGGGTGTTAGTGACTCAAAAAAAAAAGAGAGACAAAATCTATCAAGCGGTGGGCACACGTCACAATAGGTCTGTTTGGTTTTCTGATGAGGCAGGATTTAGGTTGAAGTTTGGACAAAGGTCCATATTTTATGCTCACCGCACCAAATGATAACACATTGGAAATCGTAGATCTAGTAGTTCAAACCACCTACAAAAATGAAGAACCAGTGGGGTTTTCGATTGGGAAGCCTCCGATTTTATACGTTGTTAGTGTTAGTGTAAGCCCTAGCCCCAATGCATTGTAACGAAACACTTGAAATTAATAAAATGAGGCATTAGTTTTATCTTTTGTATTCCTGTGCATATCAATTGATAAAACTATCCAAGAATGTCGTTTCGGTTTAAGTTATCATGTGTGAGGCACATGGATTGTAAGACCTTGAAACAAATGAGACATCATTCTAAATATCCCTAGTCAGTCATTGTTATGGGAATAACAAATGAATTAAGACTAGTATGCTCTCTCTGATCTTATGAGTTCTGTCTTACGGATCATTAGGACAAGAGTGTCAATCAGAGATCATAGATACATGTTAAAGAACATGGTATCTGGATTCGATCCGCTCATGAGAACACTACATGGTACAAGTCATAAGTGTTTCTCATATGCAAGTTTTGTATCGGAGTTCTTAGACCTGAAATCTCTATGAAACTCTTTATGAATTACTGTGTACTTTGACATACACCTAACGTGCTCGTAACAGAGTGACAAGTACGGGTATGATTGGGTATGCACTGATTCATGTTAGAGAGCATGAGAGAAGTGAAGGGATTACCCCTCTCGATAAGAGAGAAAAATATCACCGGCCACTTGATCAGTGAACTGAGAAGTGTATGGCCATACCGAGATGAAATAATGAGTAATCATTATTTATCTGAGAGTTCAGTGTCACTGGAATATCAAGAAATGAATTAATGTATATAAGGATGACTAGTTCCATGCCTTATATTAATTCTGATATTTATGGGTAAGGGACTATGCGAAATTGCATTAGGTCACCAAATGCCATATGCATTTTTATTTAATTTGGAATGCTATAATATCTTGCTAGAGAATATATATAGCCTTTGAATTAATTTATTAATTCATTGCCAACATTAAATGGACCTATAGGATCGCACATAAAGCACTGGGCTTAAAATTGTATTGAAAATTAATTTAGACTTTTATTTAAAGTCAAATTAATGCATGCAATGGGTGAACAGATTTTTTACTGTTAACAATTGGTCACGAGAGAAATTTACTGGCATGTGTTAGGTTTAATTTCAATTGATTAATTATCTATGTATAATTAAGTTAATTGAGTATTAAATCCTAAATTATGTTTAATCAAAATATAATACTTGAGAGGGAATTAAAGTAACCAAAGTTTAAACTAGGAATCCTAGTTAAATTTGGCAACTAATTACCTTAGTTAAGTAAGTTTGTTTTGATTAACTAAATGATGCCATTTGAATTTAAATTCTAATAGAATTTAAATTAAAATATATATCTCTTAATTATTAAGTGTTAGTGGCTGAAATTGCTACCTAATTTAAGGCACTCACACATGACTAAAGTAAGTGATATATATTAAATGAATTAAAGGAATAATGGTGGGTGCCACTTTTATTCTTCTTCTCTCTTTTGGCCATGAGACTATTAGTGGGATTGGTAGAGATTCCTTTTGCTCTTAATTCTCTCATGGAAGGTGACTAAGATAGAAACAAAAGAAGAAAGAACAAGAAGAGTTCTTGTGTCTTTCAAACAATTCCATTGCCTAATACACAAATATAGAGCTAGCACTCTTGATTTTAAGCTATCTTTGCAAGTGTGTGTGAACATAGAGAGGAGTGGCATAAAGGCTGTTCCTTTGGCATTGGTGGTGAAGATCTAAGGTAAATAAATTCATCTTAGTTGCTGGTCATCATCAAAATCAAGTCTTGAAGAGCATCTAAAGTTGTAAGTTTCAAAACTCTAAAATTGCATGTTTTCGTTCCTAGTTTTGGATATGTATGGTATGCATGATAAAAATTTTGTTTTTCCGCTGTGCTATCATGATTATCATACCATGTCATATTCCTTCAGTGGTATCAGAGCCTAGACATGCTTATTTTAGTGCTTTAGATGCATGAAAAAATTAATTAAAAATCGTTATTTTGAAAACATGCAAATCTGAAATTTTCTGTTTTGAGTTTTTTGCATTGTTTTGGTGTAAAAACGATTTTAATTGATTAGATAGGTATTATAATTAATATGACATGTTAATATACTGTCCTAAGATGTTATTAGGGCTGGTAATGGTCGGATTTAATTATTTATACCTGATGGTACATGTTAATTATGAAACTAGGTGCTAGTTGGCATGTAAATTGCTAGTTTAACAACTAGTTTTCAAAATTAAATGTAAAATTGATTTTGGCATGTTTGTAAGTGATTTTTAAAGATTAAATATCAGGTCTGGACATATTTTAAATTTGGTTTTAATTCTGGTCCATGACAATTTAATTGATTAATTTTAAAATCACTTAAAACAATGACTAGTTTGTGTTTGTTACATGTTTAATCAACATTGTTTGCTTTGTTTTGATTAAAATGGTAAAAAACACATTTAGATTTAAATGGTACAGAATATTAAATCAATGTTTATGGACTTATTTAGTTTTTTAAATGACTCATAAAATTGATTTAAATGTTTGTGCATTTCATGGCATTACATAAGCATTAAACAACTAGTTTTTGTTGTTTGTTTGTTTTGCATGAATGCCGGCTATTATATATATGTTCTTCATGATTTTATGTTTAATTCATGTTGGTACATATTATATATATTTTTAATGTTTATGGGCTGTATGACATAAAATTAAAAATGGCAAAATTGGAAATTATACTAGAGTTGATTTATGGCACAAATCTAACTAGTTTGTGTTTTGGGCTTTTAAGAGAACTTATTCAATAAGAGGATTTATTCCATTGGGTTTCGGCCCAGGCCCATCATGGGGTCTTCTCTTAAAGGTTCAAGTACACAATTTCCATTAATGGGCTTGGCTAAATTGATTAAAATTGGACTTTGTCTGATCCATGAATGCTATGTATATTTATTTGCTTGTTTGGTGTGATGAATGGATATGCATGGTGCATTCATGGGCCCTGGGTTTTTGTAATTAAATATGGCCTGCGTGCCATTATATTTTATTGTAAAAGTTTCATTTATTTCTTAGAATAGAATTTATTTGAAGACTTTGTAAATCAAGACGAAGCCCACCGAAGTGGAGAAGCCCAACTCGAAGATTCTTATGTAATAGTATAGAATCTTAGTTGTAGGTTTTTGGGCCCATGTTTGTCACGCTTTACTTTATGCAATTATATATATATGCATGCTATGTATGGATGACAAATCGTATGCCATGTAAGCCGTAATAAAATGAATCCCTAAAAATAGTAAGTCACAAAGTTGCCTTCCTAATTCGAAACATGTCAAGGCATCGATCATCGGTCACGTAGACTAGGAGTCCTAGATGCGCCCGATTATCTTTGTGAGGCATGGGTTGTGAATGTAGGTTGGACTTAACATGGAATGGGATGCTCGGACCTAGGCAACTTATAAATGGGTTTGTGCTATAACATTGTTTGATGTTAGCCCATTTGATCCAAGAGTCATGTACGAGACATGATTGGAGTTTTTCCTACCTAAGTAACTTAACTTATTAGGTGTACAGGCTCAGCTTGACTAATAAGTTGTTGTGAAAAGTGGATCTTGGCCCACATTAAATCACTAACGCGAATTATTTATGGGGATATTAATTCGGTTTGTGGGATCATTAATAAGACCTCATTTAATCTTGCTAAATTTTATTGTAGATTGAAAATGGCATCTTCAAATAACAATTTCTCATTGCGATCGGTCCTTGAAAAGGACAAATTAAATGGCACCAATTTCATAGACTGGTCTCGAAACTTAAGAATAGTTCTTAAGCAAGAGAAGAAGTCGTATGTTTTGGATGCACCCTTGCCTGAAGAACCAGGAAGGAACGCCTCTGCGGTTCAAAAGGAAACTTTTGAGACCAAGAAGAGTGACTCTAATGATGTGACCTGTTTGATGCTAGCCACTATGGTGCCTGAATTGCAAAAGCAATTTATGGACCAAGAGGCCTATGCGATCATGGTGCACCTCAAGGAGATGTTCCAAGAACAAGCTCGTCACGAGAGGTTCGTGACAACAAAGGCTTTAATTTCTTGCAAGATGGCAGAGGGTACTCCTGTTAGTACCCATGTACTCAAGATGAAAGGGTATCTTGATACTCTTGAGAAGCTTGAGGTACAAGTGCCAAAGGAATTGGCCACTGACTTGATCTTAGGATCATTGCCTGCTGCTTATGATCCATTTGTGATGAATTATAACATGCATGCTATGAACAAGTCAGTCACTGAGCTTCATGGGATGCTTAAGAATGCTGAAGAGAACATTCGAAAAACCAATCCCGTGCTAATGGTTCAAAAGGGAATTAAGAAGGGACTTGCTAAGGGAAAGGGAAAAGGAAAGGGAAAACCCAAGACAGTTGGGAGTGCACCTCAAGCCCAATCCAAGCCCAAGGCACCAAAGCTCAAAGAGAGTGAGAGCACTTGCTTCCATTGCAACAAGATAGGGCATTGGAGGAAGAATTGCGCTCTCTTTAAGGAAGAACAAAAGAAGAATGGAGCCAAGGCGTCCAGTTCTGGTATTTTTGTTGTTGAAGTTAACCTTTCTATTTCTACCACTTGGGTATTGGATACCGGTTGTGGTTCTCACATTTGTTCAAATGTGCAGGGGTTAAGAAATAGGCGGTTACTTGGGAAGAATGAAGTGGACCTCCGTGTGGGGAATGGAGCACGAGTTGCTGCCATGGAGATAGGCGACTATCACCTCACTTTACCTTCCGGACTTTGTATTGTTTTGAATAATTGTTATTATGTGCCTGCTATGAGCAGAAACATTATTTCAGTTTCATGTTTGGATAATGATGAATTTGATTTTGTTATTAAAAAGGGCAATGCTCATATTCGTCGCGAACGCATTTCTTATGGCAATGCCATGTTGCAAAATGGCCTTTATATCCTTGATTTACAAAACAAAGAGTCTATATACAACATTAATACAAAGAGGGTTAAATCAAACGAATTAAACCCTACTTACTTCTGGCATTGTCGTTTAGGATATGCAAACGAAAAACGCATTTCAAGACTCCACAAAACTGGAGTGCTTGGGTCATTTGACTTAGAATCTTATGACACATGCGAGCCATGTTTGTATGGAAAAATGACAAAGAGTCCTTTTAACAAGAAAGGTGAAAGGACTAATGGCTTATTGAAACTAATACATACCGATGTATGTGGACCATTAAGTACACAAGCTAGAAGTGGTTTTAGCTACTTCGTGACTTTCACAGACGACTTCAGTAGATATGGCTATGTCTATCTAATGAAGTACAAGTCTGAAACTTTTGAGAAATTCAAAGAGTTTAAGAACGAAGTAGAAAACCAACTTGGCAAAAGTATAAAAGCCATTCGATCAGATCGAGGTGGCGAATACTTAAGCCAAGAGTTTGATGATCATCTAAAAGAGTGTGGAATTATTTCACAGCTCACTCCTCCTGGAACACCGCAATGGAATGGTGTGTCCGAAAGGAGAAATCGAACTCTGTTGGACATGGTTCGATCTATGATGAGTCAAGCTAATCTTCCTATCTCTTTTTGGGGTTATGCATTAGAAACTGCTGCGTTTCTATTGAACCGTACTCCAACTAAAGCAGTTGAGAAGACACCATACGAGGTATGGACTGGGAAAGAACCCAATATGTCTTTTCTCAAGATTTGGGGCTGTGAAGCACATGTTAAGAAATTAACATCTGACAAACTAGAGTCCAAATCGACTGTCTGCTTGTTTGTGGGTTATCCCAAAGAAACAAAGGGATACTACTTTTACTCAAAAGCCGAGAACAAAGTATTTGTTGCTCGCAAGGCTGTTTTCTTGGAAAAGGAGTTCCTTCTCAAGAAAGACAGTGGGAGTAAAGTAGAATTTGGAGAAATTCAAGTGCCACAAACTCCTATAGAGGATGAGTTGGAAATGGGATCAAGTTCACAACCAGTTGTGGAACAAGAACCCATTACACAAGTACCTAGAAGGTCTGGTAGGGTACGTCAGGAGATTGAGAGATATGGATTTCTAATCACTGACAATGACACTATTCAGTTAGTAGATCGTGAGGATCCTACTACCTACCGAGAAGCTATTGAAAGCCCAAACTCGGATAATTGGCTTGAAGCCATGAAATCCGAGATGCAATCAATGTACGATAACCAGGTTTGGACCTTGGTTGATCCACCGGAAGGTGCTAAGGTAATTGAATGCAAGTGGTTATTCAAACTAAAAGCTGATAAGACCTACAAAGGTATACTAGTAGCAAAAGGTTTTCGACAAACTCATGGTATAGACTATGACGAGACCTTTTCGCCTGTAGTCATGCTCAAGTCCATTGGGATCTTGCTTGCCATAGCTGCATATCATGATTATGAGATATGGCAAATGGATGTCAAAACTGCTTTCCTCAACGGAAATTTACTTGAGGATGTGTATATGACACAGCCTGAAGGTTTTGTCAATCCCAAGCATCCTAAGAAGGTTTGCAAGCTTCAAAAATCCATTTATGGATTAAAGCAAGCATCCCGAAGTTGGAATCTTCGTTTTGATGAAGCAGTCAAAGATTTTGACTTCATCAAGAACGAAGATGAGCCTTGTGTGTACAAGAAGGTTAGTGGGAGCATAGTAGTGTTTCTAGTCCTATATGTGGACGACATCCTTCTCATTGGAAATGACATTCCAACATTGCAAAAGGTTAAGCAATGGTTGGGAAAATGTTTCTCAATGAAAGACTTAGGTGAAGCCGAGACAATACTTGGTATTCGAATCTATAGAGATAGATCGAATCGGCTTTTGGGACTAAGTCAAGAAAAGTACATAGACAAAGTACTAAAGCGTTTTAGTATGGGAGACTCAAAGAAAGGATACATACCTTTGGCTTTGGGAGTTCCTTTGACTAAAGAACAGTGCCCTAAAACCAAAGAGGAAAGGGACAACATGAGTAGAATCCCATATGCATCTGCTATTGGATCTATCATGTACGCTATGTTATGTACTAGGTTGGATGTTGCTTATGCACTGAGTATAACCAGTAGGTTTCAGCAAGACCCTGGTGAGAAGCACTGGTCTGCTGTAAAAGGGATCCTGAAGTACCTGCGAAGGACTAAGGATCACTTCTTGGTGTATGGTGGTCAAGAAGAGCTCGTCATACAAGGTTATGCCGATGCTGCTTTTCAGACCAGCACTCAGGATTCTAGATCGCAATCTGGGTTTGTTTTTGTTTTGAACGGTGGTGCTGTCAGCTGGAGAAGCTCGAAGCAAGAAACCGTTGCCGACTCAACTACAGAATCTGAGTATATTGCAGCAAGTGAGGCTGCAATAGAAGCTGTTTGGATTAAAAATTTCATTAATGGATTAGGAGTGGTCCCAAGCGTCCTAGATCCATTAGAAATTTTCTGTGACAATAACGGGGCCATTGCACAGGCCAAGGAGCCCCGGTCACACCAGAAATCCAAACACATACTCAGAAGGTACCACTTGATCAGAGAAATCATTGATCGTGGGGACGTCAAGGTTAGCAAGATATCAAGTGAAGAAAATGTAGCAGATCCTTTGACGAAACAGTTACGTCCAAATCTGCACGAAGCTCATTTGAGAGCGTTCGGTCTTAGGGCTATGCCCAATTGGGACTAGTGCTAGTGGGAGATTGTTAGTGTAAGCCCTAGCCCCAATGCATTGTAACGAAACACTTGAAATTAATAAAATGAGGCATTAGTTTTATCTTTTGTATTCCTGTGCATATCAATTGATAAAACTATCCAAGAATGTCGTTTCGGTTTAAGTTATCATGTGTGAGGCACATGGATTGTAAGACCTTGAAACAAATGAGACATCATTCTAAATATCCCTAGTCAGTCATTGTTATGGGAATAACAAATGAATTAAGACTAGTATGCTCTCTCTGATCTTATGAGTTCTGTCTTACGGATCATTAGGACAAGAGTGTCAATCAGAGATCATAGATACATGTTAAAGAACATGGTATCTGGATTCGATCCGCTCATGAGAACACTACATGGTACAAGTCATAAGTGTTTCTCATATGCAAGTTTTGTATCGGAGTTCTTAGACCTGAAATCTCTATGAAACTCTTTATGAATTACTGTGTACTTTGACATACACCTAACGTGCTCGTAACAGAGTGACAAGTACGGGTATGATTGGGTATGCACTGATTCATGTTAGAGAGCATGAGAGAAGTGAAGGGATTACCCCTCTCGATAAGAGAGAAAAATATCACCGGCCACTTGATCAGTGAACTGAGAAGTGTATGGCCATACCGAGATGAAATAATGAGTAATCATTATTTATCTGAGAGTTCAGTGTCACTGGAATATCAAGAAATGAATTAATGTATATAAGGATGACTAGTTCCATGCCTTATATTAATTCTGATATTTATGGGTAAGGGACTATGCGAAATTGCATTAGGTCACCAAATGCCATATGCATTTTCATTTAATTTGGAATGCTATAATATCTTGCTAGAGAATATATATAGCCTTTGAATTAATTTATTAATTCATTGCCAACATTAAATGGACCTATAGGATCGCACATAAAGCACTGGGCTTAAAATTGTATTGAAAATTAATTTAGACTTTTATTTAAAGTCAAATTAATGCATGCAATGGGTGAACAGATTTTTTACTGTTAACAATTGGTCACGAGAGAAATTTACTGGCATGTGTTAGGTTTAATTTCAATTGATTAATTATCTATGTATAATTAAGTTAATTGAGTATTAAATCCTAAATTATGTTTAATCAAAATATAATACTTGAGAGGGAATTAAAGTAACCAAAGTTTAAACTAGGAATCCTAGTTAAATTTGGCAACTAATTACCTTAGTTAAGTAAGTTTGTTTTGATTAACTAAATGATGCCATTTGAATTTAAATTCTAATAGAATTTAAATTAAAATATATATCTCTTAATTATTAAGTGTTAGTGGCTGAAATTGCTACCTAATTTAAGGCACTCACACATGACTAAAGTAAGTGATATATATTAAATGAATTAAAGGAATAATGGTGGGTGCCACTTTTATTCTTCTTCTCTCTTTTGGCCATGAGACTATTAGTGGGATTGGTAGAGATTCCTTTTGCTCTTAATTCTCTCATGGAAGGTGACTAAGATAGAAACAAAAGAAGAAAGAACAAGAAGAGTTCTTGTGTCTTTCAAACAATTCCATTGCCTAATACACAAATATAGAGCTAGCACTCTTGATTTTAAGCTATCTTTGCAAGTGTGTGTGAACATAGAGAGGAGTGGCATAAAGGCTGTTCCTTTGGCATTGGTGGTGAAGATCTAAGGTAAATAAATTCATCTTAGTTGCTGGTCATCATCAAAATCAAGTCTTGAAGAGCATCTAAAGTTGTAAGTTTCAAAACTCTAAAATTGCATGTTTTCGTTCCTAGTTTTGGATATGTATGGTATGCATGATAAAAATTTTGTTTTTCCGCTGTGCTATCATGATTATCATACCATGTCATATTCCTGCAGTTAGTCCCCTTTTATATGTTGTTACCTGATTTTTCCCTTTTATATGTTGTTAGTCCCTTCCGTGTGAGTAGTGGGATGAAATCCCACTACTTTCAGTTACTCTCCCCACTTCTTCTATTTTGGGGGAGACGTAGGGAAGAAAAATTTCCTCTGTCTGATATTACGGGATCTCATTGGGTGCTGACTCATAGAGTGAGGTCAAGCTCTTTGGGGTTCGATTCTTTCGGGCTCTTAGTCAGGAAAGATTTGACCGATTTATGTCGATTTACCTAGCTTATATGTGGATTAGGCCCGGCTAATAGCTAGGCTATAATGGTTCAAATATCGAGGTAGACAAAAATAGTATTTTTCGATGGTAAATAGTGATACTAAGGTGAATAGTACTTTTCGAAATCAAAAAATATTTTATTTGATCATTGGAAAGAGCATATCAGCAAAAGTCCATGGTTAAAATTTGGAATCAAAATAATGTCAAATGAGTCTACAAAAGTTGAAAATAAGATAATTTTATGGTTTCGGTTCAAATAGTATCCTGGTTGACAAAGGTTTGACCAAAATTTTAAAAATAGCAAATGACCTCTAAAAATTACCAGAACTTTCAGATCTACATTAAATGAGATGTATAATTATATGGTAATGAAAAATTAATTTTTCGATAATTTTGAAAAAATTGGATTATTGAACTGGTAAAAGTGAACCAAATCAAAAAACAGTTTCTGATTGACTCAAAAATATTCGTGGAGTTTAATGAATATATTTTGAGGATTATGGAAGTACTTTTAGGAATGTTTGAGCATAGAAAGTAAAAGAAAAATAATGATTTCGGTTTAAATAGTAATCAGTTAATCGTGGATTTGACTGAGACCTTAAAAATAGCAAAGGATCTCTAAAAATTATTGGAAGCTCCATTTGGCCTCGAATTAGTATTTATAATTATTTTATGGTGAAAAATTAATTTAACTATAACACTGTAAATTGTCTAACCGGACCAATTTTAGTGAATCGGATAAAAAACGGGTTTCAATTGAGCTAAAAATTTTTATGAAAGCTATATTATATATTTTAAGAATTATGAAATTGATTTTAATTGAATTTGAGTTTTTGAAGTAAGAAAAATAATTTTTGGATGCATAATAGGCTTAAAGTGGAAATTAGGCTATAAGTGGTTGGACCAGGTTCGGCCCATCAGCCACCTATAAATAGCCTAAATATCTAAATTTTATAGAGATATCCACATCCATCTACTCTTCTCCCATTTTTCTTCTTCTTGGCCAAGTGAAAGATTTTTATTTCACTTAATTTCTTCATCTCTTCTCCAATTCTCTTTCTAAAGTCAAGTCCCCTAAGTAAAATTCAACTTTTCTAGTGAATTATGGCAGCCTTCAATCTTAATTTAAGGTGATTAAGGTGGAAGAAGTGAAGAAAAACCAAAAAGAGAAAGGTTATGGATAAAAGTTAAGCAAGTGAAATTAAGTTTAATTAATTGATTTAATTAGTTTTATGGGTAGATTTAAGGGTGTATTTTATTATTATGAGGTTATATTGAATTAAGAAAGAATAAAATTAAAGGAAAAATGCTCATGAGGAATTTGGCCACTTTTGGAGCTTAATGGAGATTATGGAATTTCTATAGAGTAAAGTAATGGAATGAGGATCTAAGTGAGGAGGAAATGAATCTAAGGTAAGTGAATACAATATCCCCTAATTTTCATTGATTTTGGTTTAAATTGTGGTTATGTTTATTATGAATGTATGAGATTAATGTATGAACAATTAAATTAATTGATATAGAAATGATTAAAAGGATAAAAAATGATGTTTTGAATAATTTAAACATAGAAGAAAATAAATTCAAGTGGATAGCTTACTATGGCCGAATGGTATGCTTAGGAGATTTTCAATATTTTTGTGATTATTATGTTAATTAAGTATGGATTTATGAATTTGAGTATGAGAGTGAATGATTTAAGTAGGAAAATTGTTATAAAGATTATTAAAATGGATTATATTGTAATAGGCCAAATGAATATTAAGAAGAAATTAGGAAAAATGCCAAATATTGATGAATGGCAAATGTATGTTAATAGTGTTTAACATAAGAAGAAATAAAAGTAATAAAAAGCATGAAAAATGATATAGTTAAATAGATAAAGGACTTAGATAAAAGAAATTAAAAGTTTAAAATAAATTATAATTTTGTAAAACATAGAGGAAAAAGGATAAAATGGTAATTTAACTGTTTTAGGAACCAAATTGTATTTTTATAAAAGTATATTGACTTAAAAATATAAGATATAAAACCAATGGCAATTTTGTGAATAAATGTGAACTAGAAGGATAAAACTGTAAAACAATAAAATTTAAGGACTAAATAGAAATTTTTCCTTATATAAAAGTTTAAGTGAGGAAAAGAAATAAATAATGGTAAATATGAATGAAAGTGTAAAAAGCAACGTAAAATTGAAGTTTAAAATGAAAAATGACCTAATTGAAAAGAAATAAAAAGTTAGGGGTAAAATAGTAAATTTCCAAATATTGAGTTTAGCGAGTGAAAATGACATAGTAATGAATAAAGGGTAAAAATTGAAAAAAATAGTGAGCAAACAGTCTGAAATGAACTTTTATGAATTGAAAGGATTAAAATATAATTTTGCATGAAAAAGTTAAGCCAAGAATTGAATATAAAGTGAAAATAAGTAAACTAGTGGCAATTCTGTAATTAAGGCATAAAAAGGGTAACTTTGCAATTAAATGGAAAAACTAAGGACTAAATTGAAAAATATAATAAAGTAACGGTATTAATTGGTATGAAATTTATATAAATATTTTTGAACATGAAATTCCATTATGTTTGAAACGAAATTTTGAATTTTGGTGAAATAATTCATGAAATGAGAGAAAATGGTAAACTATAATAACATAATTCCCAATTATGCAAAAGAAATGGAAAAAAATTTGACTGACTGATGTATTGAAATAAAAAAGTCAAGATATGAAATGAAAATTATGAATTATTGTGGGATAATTCATAAACTGCACAAAAGTAAGTACAAAAAGTTGAATGGCTAATGCATTGAAAATGTAAAAGCAAGTGAAAGAGTCAAATGCATTGAAATGAAAATAAAGAACTAAATGAATAGTATACTATAATATAAAAGCAAATGAAAATGTCAGAAATGTAAAAAGCGATTATGAAATGAGCAAAGAATGTTGCCCTTAGTAGTGGTCTGGTGGTTTAAATCTAGTTCAGGATATAATTAACTACCCATAGGGACACCCATACCGTGGTGCAAGTCATGGCGACTTGTTTTACTATGGTAGAATTGTAATGACCTTCCATAGTTTCTATCTGATTATCTGTTCTTATCTGCTCTGAGGTGTATTGGTTATTCGGGATCATCCCCTGTTGTACTGTACTGTTGTGGACCCGTGAAATTCATGTCCCGTATATCCGATTTGAAGATATCTACCGGAAGTGTACTAGGAGCATAATGGTAATAATGACGTAAAAGTGCAAAATGCGAAATATGAATGGAAATGAAAGTGAAAAAGCACTGATATAAAAGAAAATGAAAAGTTGATTTTAAAATGAAAATTTACCCAAATAAAAATTGAATGGGTAAAAGTGATAAAATAATAAAAATATGTACGAGAATAATAAAATAATGAATGAAAATTTTAAAAATAATTCATTATAGTCTTGGAGGACTAAAATGCAATTTGCCGTGAAAATGTTAAAACAATGATTGATTAATAATTTGTATGCGAAATAATGAATTTAAAGTGAAAATAAATGATCCGATAACAAAATTGTAAATAGAATGTAAAATGACAGTTTTGAAAACAATTAAAAAATTAGAAAATTTGCATATAATTTTTCATAAAATGGTATATTTGAAATGAAATGGCAAGTTACATGTCAAATAAGCAAATTAGTGTGAAGTAAAGATAAGTAATGGCATTAGTGTAAATAAATAATAAAAAAAACACCATTGTAATTTAACGAAAGTACAAAAACTAAATTATAATTTAACAAATGAAATATTAATTAAAAGACGAAATTGTGAATAAACCCTATTATATTGTAAGATAGGGATCAAAGTATAATTTTTACACTTTAGTGAAAATAGGGACCAAATCGAAATTATTCATGCCATAACATGTATTAAAAATGAAAAAAAAGGAAAAATTAAACCTTAAGAGTATATGTGGCTAAAATAAGAATATCCCTTTAAAAATAAGCAATTGGATAAATGCCTTAATGTCTGGGTGAATGAATGTTTATCTGAATGATTAAATGACTGTGTATGAATAAAAGAATGAAGATAAATTTCCAAGTGAAAACGGGATGTAAATGAACCCATCTGTAAAAAGTGAAAAGAATTGGAATTAAAATGTAAAATGACTATTTAGCACTGTTCCTGATGTGGGCAACATACTATGAGTAATGGGGCGGTTCTTTGCTTAGCTTCAATGTCCTTAAACTAGTGGCAGGTGGTCCAGCAGAAGGACTTCGAGCTTCCTCCTTCTCCAGGTCCACAGCTTTGGACATTCGGTCGCCCCCTCCCCCTAACTTCTATAAATGCAACTGTGATGCTGCATTATATAAGGATGAAGGGCATGTGGGTTTTGGCTGGATCTGTAAGGATACCAGGAGAGAGTTTGTTGCAACTAGACACGGTTCTATTAATTGCCCTTTAGACCCCTTGTTAGCGGAGGCCATGTCAATGAAGGAGGCTTTGGGATGGATGAAGAATGCTGGTATACGTAACCTGTGCATGGAAACCGACTGTTCCACATTGTTCCAGGTTCTCACAAAGCCCTGATCTTATGCTTCTCTTTTTGGCTGCATCGTTCAAGACTGCATTGTTGCAAGTAGTTGGTTCGATAATTGTTTATTTTCCTTGGTCAGAAGATCTGGTATCGATCTTGCCCATATCCTAGCTAGGACCTCTGTTGCTTTTCCAGGAGTTAGTTTTTCTACTCCTCCCCCTTGTATCCAACAGATGCTTTAATGAAATGGTCCTTTTTATTCAAAAAAATGTAAAATGACCTAAAAATAGTATATTAAGAATCAAAATTTGGTAAATTACATAATGAGCAGCAAATGAAGTGAATAGATAAATTCAGCTGTCAACATTGAAGAGATTAATTATAATTGAAAGTTAATGTTGTAAATGAATGAAAGGTAGTATAAAAATGGCAATTACACTAAGTGATGTGTTTAAAGGATAAAACTGACAATTGCATCCTATTGAATGATCGAAACAATTTTTCATGTTGACTGCATGTGTGCATGATTGTATGATGCACATCAAAATGATAAAATGAATAGTTAATGTTAAAGAATGCTCATGGAAGCATGCATGTGTGTATGTATGTGCATATACATGCATGAATGTGTATGTGCGAATGATATTTTTGTGGAAAGTTTTGGATATGTATCCATCACTGGGCATTTTGATGCTCAGCACGTAGTTGTTGACTGCGCGCAGGTTATAAAGATAGAAAGATGGTAGCCGATACTTCAATGTTGATCAAGTTCAAAGCAGAGTTCAAGGATGATAGTCGGCATGGCATGCGTATAAGTGTATATTGAAGGTATAGCGTATGTGTTATACTTGTGTAACATTTTAATCATAGATATGTTCACCAGCTGGATATGTTATCTATACCGAATGCATCTGTGACAAAAAAAAAATTAGCTGTCTGTTTACTGTATACATTTTTGTTATTATCACCACTTTGTCGTAACATCCGATCATTGTACGTTCGATATAATGGTATTAGGATGTTACATAGGCCATGTTATCAATACTAAAGTTACAACATATTAACCTAAATGCTATTATTTTGGTTTCCATGTATATATGATATTGAAATATCTTGTTTGTTGATTATATTTATCTATTAATTACGAAGCTGGAAAAATATGTGGGAAAAATATTTTTTTATGCTTATTGACTCCACAAATAATTATAAAAGTAATTGTGATTATAAAAGTAATTGTGGAAGTTCCTGCAAAGATTGTAATTAAAAAAAAAAGAAAAAGAAAAAAAACCTTATATGAAACCTCAAGGAGGGATGATAAGAGAAAATAACTTAGGGTGTGTTTGGAAAAGATTTTATTTTTTGATTTTTGAATTTTTTTAATAAAATCAAAAAACATTTGTCATATTTTTTCTACTTTAATTTCTGCAAAAATTTGAAGAATTGATTTTTATACCAAAATATAAATTAAAAATTTTCAAAATATGGTTTTTAAAAAAAAAAGAAAAAGAAAAAAAACCTTATATGAAACCCCAAGGAGGGATGATAAGAGAAAATAACTTAGGGTGTGTTTGGAAAAGATTTTATTTTTTGATTTTTGAATTTTTTTAATAAAATCAAAACACATTTGTCATATTTTTTCTACTTTAATTTCTGCAAAAATTTGAAGAATTGATTTTTATACCAAAATATAAATTAAAAATTTTCAAAATATGGTTTTTAAAATTGTAATTTTGTCAATAATTCAATTACTTTATCCTCGTTATTATCACTGCTACTACCACTGCCACACCATTGCTACTGTCGCTACCACTAGCCCGCCACCGTTACCATTGCCACCACCACTTATCGCTGTCGCCACCGCCACCACACCGTTGCCATTGCCACCACTACACCGCTACAGCCGCCACTACCATTGCCCCTACCACTGCTACCACCCCTACCGCCACTAACTTGCTACTTTTGCTATCACCACCTCTACCGAAATTATTATCATAATATACATTAATAATTAAAAAAATAATAAAATTTTTGAAAAAATAAAATAATTTTAAAAAAATAGATAATAAAATAATTTTTAAATTTTAAAAAATTAAAAATTAAAAATCTATAATTTTTCGAATGCACCCTTAATTTTTCAGTTATGATTTTTTTTATATGGAAAAGGAGAAACGGGGCTCAATTTTGGTGGTTGTTTTAAATTTTCCATTTTGAGATCTTTTCTTATCAATTGACGATTGACTCATTTTTATTTTTTTATTTAAACTATCCTTTTATTAATTATAAATTTTTTAATTTCTTACATCGGTCATTTTTTTCAATAATTATAATGTGTACATACATAATTCACGTTATACAATTAGGAAACATTTGGTTCGATGTATTATATTAGCTTATATAGTATTAATCTGTACTATTTAACTTATATTATTAGATACAGTATTTGATACAAAACTGTAATAGCCTATAATATTTTATACTATATTTTGTGCACAATAGTGTATTGTATTATTTTAAAAAAATAAAAAATATGTAAAATTAAATTATTTTAAATGTTGTTAATTTAGATATCGGTGGCAATGGCAGTGGGTGGTGGCTCTGGCAGCGGAAGTGGTGTGGTGAAAGTGGTGGCAACAATGATGGACTGATGGTGATGCCAATGTGGTGGTGGCGGTGGTAGAGGTAGCAGTGATAGTGATGGCAAAGTGTGGCAAATGAAAAAAATATTGAAGATAAAATCATACCGCAAATAATGAGATAATAGAGACTTTTTTTCTAATACGATTTATATCATATTACATAAAATCAGAAATTCATTGTGTATTAAATTATATATAGTATTAGGAAAATTTATTATATTATCTTTACATTATTTTTTAAAAAATTAACCAAACATTATATTCACATTAGTTTATATTATATTGTATTATCTCATATGTAATACAATAAAATAAATGTGGCCTTAAAATATACCATAATGGTAATTTTATATGAGCCGCTAGTATAAATTTTTATCAAACTCTTCTAACATTTCTTTTATTATTAAGTATCAGCAAAATGGGTACTTTGTGGATTCCTAACTACCGTATAACGTGGTGCAAGAATCGGTTGACCCCTTTAATGGGGTTGCCAACATTGTTCTGTTACCATCTATATTTATACTGTTTTTCAACTTAGGAAAAAAAAAGAAAAAAAAACAGAATTCAATTAAAAAATAAAGTAATTAATCTATGGTAGACTTGACAGGTTCCGCAAAAAGTCGTTTGAATTGAATTGTTCCTTGGGGATTCAGAGATCATGTAGATGATCAGTCTTCTCTCTTATTTTCTCACTGAATTATTTGAATGCTTTGAACGTTTCAAAGCTACAAAGAGTCAAAAAGAAACAAAATCTCAATAAGGATTTCATTTAGCTGACAGTGATATATCTACTGGATGCCATGAATCGCGTGGAAATAGATAATCAAGATAGATATTATATTCAAGTATGACACCACTCCAGGAGTGCAAGTCAATTAAGGAAAAAGAAAATTGCAAATGCCTACACCATTCAGCAAGTTGCAGTGGACCATTAAGAAATCATAGTGAAATTTTTATTTGACTATCTAATTTTTGGTGATTAACAAATTAATTATAGCTTAATCCAAGTCTGATCTAGTAAAAAAGAAAATATATTCATTACATGTTAATAACAACCCTATTGGAATATCGACCGAGTCTGTAGACTTCCATGATATATTTTGGATCATTAATGATTTTTGCTAACAAAAACACGACTGAACTTTAGTAAGTTGTAATATACTTGCAGATTTTTTTTTTTTGTTTTTGTTCCCAAGAAATTGGCAATGGCTGTAATTAAGTTTCCTCTCTGTTGTTTGATACTACTGCTAAATTTTTGCAGCCTAAAAGGCCAGATTCTGCCAAATATAAGCTTAGGTTCTGGTATTACAGCGGGAACCAATGACTCCTGGCGTTCCCTCTCTGGCAAATTCGCTTTTGGGTTTTACTCTCTTCCCAACAATCTCTACCTTGCAGGAATTTGGCTTGACAAAATCCCGGAGAAAACACTAGTTTGGTCAGCTAACCGCAATAATCCTGCAGAAGCTAATTCCACAATCCGCCTAACTTTTGGTGGTCAGCTTATCCTTGGCTATACCAATGGTAGCAATCTATTTTTACACAGTGGAGCAGCTGCAAGTCTAGGCTTTATGCAAAATGATGGCAATTTTGTGTTGAAAGATAGCAATTCAAGACCCATTTGGCAGAGCTTTGAATCACCAACAGACACACTCTTACCACTTCAGATTCTAACTGGTGGGAAATTTCTTTATTCGAATGCGAAAGGACCGGCTAATTTCTCATCTGGAAACTTCATGCTGCGAATGCAAAATGATGGGAACTTGGTGCTCTCTGCTTACCATTTTTCGGATCCTGGATATTGGTATACTGGAACTGTTGGTACACAGAATAACAACACTTTGGTTTTTGATGCAAATGCTTCACTCTATGTTGTCAATGCTACTAATGATAATATTCACTCTCTTACTGCTAATCTCTCATCATTCCCAGTTGAAGAGTACTATCACCTTGCAACAATTGATGGAAATGGAAACTTTCAACAATTTGTCCACCATAAATCAAATGGTAGTGGCTGGACAAGTGTGTGGAAGGCCATACAAGAGCCTTGTACTGTTAATGCTTTATGTGGTGTGAATGGCATGTGTACTTCTCAGGACAATGAAACAGTGACCTGTAATTGCATTCCAGGTTACATTCCATTGGATCCGAATGATGTGTCAAGAGGGTGTCACCCTGAAACTCTTGTGAATTATTGTGCAGATCCTTCAATGAGAAATTTCACAATTCATATGATTGATGATGCTGATTTCCCATACGAGGGATTCGCAGACTTGGATCGAGCATTGAATGTTGACGTGGAGGGATGCAAAGAAGCTCTCAAGAATGACTGCTACAGCATGGCTGCTTCCTTGGTGGATTCTAGATGTAACAAGAAAAGAATTCCGCTGCTAAATGCTCGAAAAACTGCTTCAACGAAAGGGATCAAGGCATTTGTCAAGGTACCGATGAAGGTTATAGATCCTGACAGTCAGAAAGGTAAGAAAAAGAAGGACTTCAATGTTCGAGCTTTCTTGAAGATTAGTCTTATTGTTACTGCTGCTGTTGCTTTTGTATTTGGTGCTGCTGCCATCTACTATCACCCTGCTACTAGAAAATTTATTGGAAGTAAGCTCTCTTCTAGTGGAAGTACCATTGGAATTAACTTCCGAGAATTCAAATACCAGGAATTGAGTGAGGCCACAAATGAATTCAGTATGGCTCTGGGTACAGGATCCTCTGGTAAAGTTTACCGTGGGATTTTAAGCTTGAAGGATGTGCAAATAGAAATAGCAGTAAAAAAACTGAAGAAAGATATAGAAACAAATGCGGACGAGTTCACTACAGAGCTAAAAATAATTGGCCGCACACACCACAGAAATTTGGTAAGACTCTTAGGCTTTTGTGTTGAGAACAATCAAAGGATTCTTGTCTATGAGTTAATGTCTAATGGCACACTATCAAATCTTCTGTTTGGAGAAGGAGAAAAGCCAAGCTGGCATTTGAGGTCTAAAATGGTGATTGGGATTGCAAGGGGCTTACTCTACTTGCACGAAGAATGCGAGTCCCCGATAATCCATTGCGACATTAAGCCTCAAAATGTTCTGCTTGACGCCAATTATAAAGCTAGGATTTCAGATTTCGGCCTGTCCAAGCTCTTGAACAAAGACCAGACCAGAACAGAAACAAATGTGAGAGGAACCATGGGATATCTGGCACCTGAATGGCTAAGGAGTGCGCCCGTGACATCCAAGGTAGATGTTTACAGTTTTGGTGTAATGTTACTTGAAATTTTATGCTGCAGAAGACACATTGAATTAGACCGCGTGGAAGAAGAGAGCGAAGAGGATGATCTCGTTCTTGGTGAATGGGTTGCTAGAAGTATAGTTTCAGGGGATCTAGAGGCGATAGTAAGGCATGACCCTGAAGTGTTGAGTGACTTTAAGAGGTTTGAGAGAATGGCCTTATTGGGTCTATGGTGCATTAGTTCAGACCCAGTTCTTAGGCCATCAATGAACAAGGTCACGCAAATGCTAGAAGGAACTGCAGAGGTCGGAATCCCTCCTCTTCTTCATGATCATCTATCAGCTAATTAGATTCGAGTACAGTCACAATGAGTTCTTTATGTTTGCTCTTTAATGATTGTAATGCTCATACTCTGTCCGAGTTTAAAGAGTCTAAGTTATGTAGTTTGGTTATTGTAATCTTTCAATTGTCAAGATTAATGTCCGTGAAATTATATCATAGCATTTGGCGAAAGAACAAGTTAAATTAATCGGTGAACAATGAAAGGCTCATCCAAATTATACTATTAATATTCCAAAGCCAAAATACACAAGCTAATTAAGGGTTGGTCGTGGTGTTTACATGCTTGTGATTAGATGGGATCACCTTTAGCAGAGGACTCCTTTCAAAGAAATTAATGGGTCGGATCTCAAACCCAGCATTCAATGTGGGCATCAAAGGGAAATCCTCTTGGCATGGCACATGATTGATCCCTATCACATAACACAATACTATATCCTTGTTCTCAATCTCCCTATTCTTGCACATCATTCAAATCAAAACTTAAATTAATTTGAAATTAATCATATTGTTATTAGAAAAATTTTGATGAGATTATAAGGCGGACCTGGAGCTCCAAACGACTAATGTATCTTGGCCATGGCTCTGATCTACATACTTTCCTCCGGCCCATTTTTCAGACTTATTATAAGGAGTAATCCACACATTATATTTAGTGAATCCTCCTCTAATTTGAGGATAATCATCTTCTAATAGAAGTGGGTGAGCCACAGATCCTGGAATCAAACGATACCCATAACTATTTCCTGCTTTAGTCTTCTTATTTGGATTTCCAATTACCAATTCAGATTGTGTAAGCCCCAGTTGAATTTTAGCATCCGATTCTGTTTTTGATGTTTCAGTAACTGTTGTCCAATAACTCTTCCTTGGCGTAGCAATATTTGGTGCAGTCTTTGTCACTAAATTATGCTTCAGGAATGAGTTCTCAACACCATCAATGTCTAGATCAAGATGGAATGCCATGAAATGGCTATGGTGCAACCCTATTGTATTTTCACTCAATCCGACCTGTTAAATTAAATATAAAAAAATTTAATCGTCAGTTTAACGATCAGCACTCAATTAAAAATGTAAAAAACTTTTGATTTCCTTTCGGTCCCAAAGAAAATGAGACTTTTCATTAATAAATGATTTGTCAATCAATACTTTAAACTTTTCAAATTTATTATTAGAATTAAGTCCTCAAATTTCTATTTTATTTAATGTGGAGCCATTTTATTTTTATTTTACTAAATTAAGTTTTTTAATTTTGTTTTTGTTCTACTTAAACCTTTTGGCTAATAAAGGCATGATAATATGCACTTTTGGGGTATTTTTTCTATTTTGGTGTAAAAATTGAAAATATTTAGAAAATAAGTGTAATATTAAAATTATTTAAAATTTTAGTATGTTAAAAAATAACACTCATATGTGTCGATTTTTGAACGATGGGATCTATGACAAAAATGACAGAATTTACATAAAAAACGACACTTACATGTGCTATTTTTCATGTGAGAAATAGTATCGTTTCACACATAAAGAGGAGAAAGCTAAGGTGAGATCCGCGGATGGAAATCGGCATGCTTGCTTGCTTTTTTGAAGAATTTTTTTTAATTAAAAGCTGCAGCAATTGAAATTGTGGGACCCGTGAGCTACTGAATACCACGCAGTTTTTAATTTTTTTTGGTCAAAATTTTATAATTAATTATTCAATTAACTAATTTCGATAATAAAAAAATTAACTATAAAATTTAAAATCGTGTATGCAATTGCAGAGTTATTATGCCCTGCATATGGTCCTGAACTTTGACTTGGACCTTTTAAATTTGCTCTAATAGGTAGTTTCTTTGGGTTCTATATTATGTATTATCAGTACAGTTTGACAAGCAACCAACACCTATCAAAAATTTCAGACCAAATTTAGCAAAGTCACACAATTAATTATTAATAAAAATTAGAAAATCACAATTATCACAAAAAAATTAGTTAATTGAAAAAAAATTAACTAATTATTCAATAATCTAAAATCACACTTAACTAATTTCGATAATAAAAAAATTAACTATAAAATTTAAAATCGTACATACAATTTTATAGTTAAGTAAATAGTTGTAATGTATTACAATTGTATATAGGATTTTAAATTTTATAGTTAATTTTTTTATTATCGAAATTAGTTAATTGAACCATTAATTATAAAATTTTGACAAATAATGTTAGAATTAAAAAAATATCGATTTATATGTATATAATTAAATTTTAAGTATATTCTATAAATTCTATGTTTATTTTTATAATTTAATTATTTTATAAATTTTGTGTTTATTTTTATAATTTTTTTGTCTTCACAATGTCAATAACACAATTTCACCTACTAGTCCACAATTTCAATAGCACAATTTTAACTACTAGTCTACAATTAAAATACAAAGAGAAAGAAAGATAGCAAAAACAAAGTAAGATAGCAAAAAAGAAAGCAAGATAGCACCAAATAGGGAGAGCAAGAAAGCAACAAATAAGGGACAAAAGCATTTATACTGGATTTCAAAGTATTATTTGACAAAAAAGAAAATCAAAAACTGCGTGGTGTTAGCAGCTCACGGCTCCACAATTTCAACTGCTGCAACCTTTAATTAAAAAAGAATCTTCAAAAAACGGCAAGCAAGCACGCGGTTTTCAATTCGCTGGCCCCATCTCAGCTTTCTCCTCTTTACGTGCAAAACGACATTATTTTTTACATGAAAAACGACACATGCAAGTATCGTTTTTTATGCAAATTATGTCACTTCTGCTGTAGATTTCACCTTTCGAAAAATGGCATATATGTGTGCCGTTTTTTTAACATCCTAGCTAAAATACTAAATAATTTTACTGTTACACCTATTTTCTAAATATTTTTAATTTTTACATCAAAAATAAAAAAATAAAAAATCCACTTTTGGATCACGTTCTTTTATCCGATCCCACGATATATACATGCATGTGCACCATAGTAACACTAGTTAAAAAACGACTTAATTTGGAGATTTAGAAAAGACTTAATTTAGAGATTCAGAAGATAACACACAAATAATTTAAAAGCCAAATTATTTTTTTTAGAAAAAAATTAAAAAAAAATATGGGTGTAAATGCCAAACCTGAACATTTATCGAACCACTTGGCTTGAATTCCCAATCCAGAATATGATCATAGTTGCCAATGGTGGCCACCATTCTAACCACCAGACTTACTTCTGGCCTCGCCTCATTTCTTTGTAAAATTATATTATCATAACACGTTAATAAAAGAATTTTTATTTTGCAAACATAAAATTGATTCGAGAAACTTAAACTATTTGATTAGGAATGCCAAATTCGGTGTGTCTCCACATGATATCACCGGCATGCCTTTCGAAAATGCAGAACACATTGGAAATCTCAGTAGGAGTGCCATCTTGGGCAGCATAGTAGCCATCCATGAAAACTGCATTGTTGGGGCAATTGGCATATGGAATTAATGAAGCTGCAGATTGGCCAAATCCAAATTCTCCATAGTCAAAAATGTTTTGAAATAATAATCATTTGTTGGATCTTTGTACGGCACAAATAGCTCAGACACATGTCCGCTGTATAGCACACTCCGATGTTTGTGCTTTTCTGCATCATAAATGCTTGCCGGTGATATTATTGCTCCAACTCTTACGTCGAATGCTACATGAAAATCCCAGTTCACCCATTTGCACATAATTCATTAGAACTGAAAAATTTTGAAAATTTAGTTATGGTATGCATTTAAAAGAGAATATACCTGATAGTATGGCCATCGATCTTGGAAGCAGGGCCATCAGGCTGAATGATTTTAGCTCGACTAATACGAGGACCAAAAGGAGGCTTCTGCTTGAACAATCTATAGTCAGTTCCGTCAGATTTAGGAACTGGTTCCTTTGACTTATCATCGTACTCGACAATTTTCATTTCATCAAGATCAACAATTATTTTTATCCCTTCAATTGGAACCAAGTACAAATTAACAGTATCATTCATATGAAAACACTGAAGTTTTACCACTCTTCTATTCTTCTCTTTCCCAAACCACCCAACAGTGATCGTAGAACAAACGACAGCAAATAAAGTAAGCCCTCTGGTTTTAACTGATTCAATAAAAGGCCCATAACTTAAGGGCAATTCAATTGCAGATGTTTGTGCATCAAGCCCCAGTGTAGGGTACCCTGGTCCTTCATAAACTTGCTTAGAAATTATTGAATGTGAGGATAAGTCGATTATAAATTCATGGGTTTGTTTGTTGAAACGAGTGATGGCTAGGGCCTTGTTTGTTGAAACGGAATTAGGTATGGCCAGTTGAGGTTCCTCATTGCCTTGGTCCAGAGTTCTTTCATAGAATGGTTTGAGGTGATGTCCATTAACTTTAAAAATTTTGTCAGTTTCCAAACTCTGAATTTTAACTGCACCACGAGCAAAAACATTAGTAACAACAAAGGGTCCTATCCATCTGGACCTTAATTTTCCTGGAAATAGTTTCAAACGTGAATGGAATAATAAAACCTTCTGTCCAATTTGAAATTCTTTCCTAGAAATCATTTTATCATGGAACCTTTTCATTTTTTCTTTATAGATTCGTGAGCTCTCATATGCCTCATTTCTTAACTCTTCCAATTCCTGCAATTCTAATTTGAGATTTTCACCTGCTGCTTCTAATGCCATGTTGCAACGTTTTATAGCCCAAAATGCTCTATGCTCCAATTCTATAGGTAAATGACAGGGTTTGCCATACACCAATCGATATGGTGACATACCGATAGGTGTCTTATAGGCAGTCCTATAAACCCAGAGGGCATCTTCTAGCTTCAAACTCTAGTCCTTTATGGTTAAATTCACTGTCTTTTCTAGTATAGACTTCACTTCTCTATTGGAAATCTCAGCTTGTCCACTTGTCTGGGGGTGGTAAGCAGTTGACAAACAACGTGTGACTCCATATTTCTTTAGCAGTGCGTCCATGATTTTGTTGCAAAAATGCGTCCCTCTGTCACTTATAAGCACTCTTGGGATACCAAACCTGCAAAATATATTATTTTTGACAAAATTCACCACAGTTTTGACATCATCATTTCTTGTGGCTTTAGCTTCAACCCATTTAGAAACATAGTCTACTGCAAGTAAAATATAAGAATTGCCAAAAGAAGAAGGAAAATGGCCCATGAAATCAATACCCCACACATCAAATATTTCACAAATTAATATAGATGTGAGTGGCATTTGATCTCGGGGTCCTAAGTTACCTGTTCTTTGACACTTGTCACAGGATTTACAGTATAAATATGCATTTCTAAATAAACTAGGCCAAAACAAACCACATTGCAAAACCTTTCGGGCTGTTCTTTTGGGACCAAAATAACCCCTACATGCCTCAGAATGACAGAATTTCAATACGGACTGTATCTCATCATCAGGAATACAACGTCGAATAATTTGATCGGAGCAATATTTTCATAAATATGGTTCATCCCAAGCGTAGTATTTGGCATTTCTCTTCAATTTGTCTTTCTCAAACCTAGAAAAATCGGCAGGAATGGCACCTGTAACCAAGAAATTCACAACATCAGCATACCAGGGGTTGAAAGTGTGAACAACAAATAAATGTTCATCTGGAAAATCATCGTTTATAGGCAATGCTTCCTTATTTAGCAGCAATCTACTGAGGTGATCAGCTACTAAATTTTCAGACCCCTTCCTGTCTCTAATTTCAAGTTCAAACTCTTGCATTAAGAGAATCCATCGAATTAGATGGGGTTTGGCTTCTTTCTTCTTCAATAAATACTTTAGTGCTGCATGATCAGAAAAAATAACTATTTTAGTACCCAATAAATATTGCCTAAATTTTTCTAGAGCAAAAACAATGGATAAGAGTTCTTTTTTCGTCGTGGAGTAGTTGCTTTGTGCACTATCCAATGTTCTTGAAGCGTAATAAATCACATGTGGATTTTTCTCAATTATTTGGCCAAGAACAACCCCTATGGCATGGTTACTTGCATTGTACATGATCTCAAAGGGGTAGTCCCAATTAGGTGGCTGGATTATAGGTGCAAAAACCAGCCTACTCTTCAGCTCATCAAAGGCATCTCGGCATGCTTGGTCAAATTCGAAGTCTACATCCTTTTATAATAATTTGCACAATGGTTGGGTGATTTTGGAGAAGTCTTTTATAAAGCTCCTGTAAAATCCTGCATGTCCAAGAAAAGAACGAACTTTTTGCATACTTGCAGGGTAAGGTAGAGATTGAATAACATTAGTTTTAGCCTTGTCTACCTCTATTCCTTTTGAAGACACTATATGGCCCAAAATCAATCCTTAATCTACCATGAAATGGCATTTTTCATAATTAAGAACCAGATTAGACTCTAAATATCTCTTTAAAATCTTAATTAAATTAGATAGACATTCATGGAATGAGTTACCATAAACCGTGAAATCATCCATAAACACCTCTATTATTTTCTCAACATAATCTGAAAAGATGTTTACCATACAACATTGGCAAGTCGCTGGAGCATTACAAAGTCCAAATGGCATCAGCCGGTAAGCAAATGTGCCAAAGGAACAGGTGAAGGTTGTCTTCTCCTGGTCCTCGGGCGCTACCGGTATTTGATAAAAACCTGTGTAACCATCAAGACAATAGTAGTAAGATTTTTCAGCGAGTCTTTCCAACATTTGATCAATGAAAGGAAGTGAAAAATGATCTTTTCTAGTAGAGGTATTATTTGATAAATAATAGTAAATGTACCTACGAAGTACATATAAGATCCTATATGTACAAAATCGAAAATATACAAAAATATTGGTGGTGTGAATTGAACTAAAGACCACTTACAAATGTACAAAGACACAAACTAACTGTACTACAAATAATAATTGATTTTATGTGTCAGTTTTTTTTATTAATATAATAATCGGTGGGAACAAAAAATCTGTTATCTGAAATCGCTGTACTATGCAGTAGTTTCAGAGTCTGAAACCGCTGCACAGTATATCGGTTTCAGAGAAAATACAGAGTTTTTCAGGTGGGTCCCATGCCTGAAAGTGCAATGTGTCAGAACGATTTTGAAAAACACTCAAATTTTATAAATAATTTCTGACATATCTTATTTTTATAATTAATTTTTAAAATCACACTATTATAAAAAATGTCCCGGGATTCACTGTAATTATAGTTTATATTTATTTTTTTAAGGGAATCTCTTAGTACATTGAGCCAACATCAGTCTATTGCTGTAATGTTCCTTTAAGGACAATCCTCTATCATTAAAATAAACATAAGAGCAAAAAAAAATATTGCATCCTCTATAGCTGCTTTTTAACTCAATATTGCCTTCCCTTTAAAAGGGTAGATCTTTTGCTTAATAAGGGTGTTTAGTCCAAAAATCATGCTATTAGTATAATTCATTAGACAGTATTATGGAGAAAGTTTAGTAATGAATTTGTTTTTATAAAAAGCATACATGGATCTCATTAGTAATCTATACTCAAGAATGATCCGTAGAATTTTTTTTTTTGGCTAATAATCCGTAATAATATAGCAAGCCTTTTCTCAATCTTCTGTTACTACAGAAAAAGGTTTCATTCCACTCTTTCGTTGTATTACAAGAGAGATTTTTTTTATTCATAGATATCTCATACTACAATGGGTTGCCTACATTTAGAGCCTCTTTGAACGACTGTTTTACATCATAGTATTTCTGATATATACAATGCTGAGGAATGATTTCATGACCTGTCTTTTGTTTAACCTTGACGCCCTCGATTATACTTAGATTGAAGGTTACAGTAGGTATCAGGGTTAAAATTGAAAAGGTTAAAATGTTGGTTCCAAAAACCACCAATTTGGCTATTCAAGATTTAACCATTATTCATAATTCTAAAATCATGGAATACAATATCATCAATTCATGATTTTAACAATGTAAACAAACATGTCTACAATGTACAATATACATGCAAAGCCATAAAACAAACAGGATGTTAGATTGAAATGATCTACTTGGATATAATCCACTTTACTAGAACATTATTAAGTATTTTAATTGCCAATTTAAATATACACAAATAACGATATTGAATATTTTCCCTTACAATTGACCAGTTAGAGCAACAGGGATTTCTTTTATCAAGAAACTCTTTGTTGTTAAAAGAATCTATGATTCTGTCAGAAATGTACCTACGAAATACTTATTTCCATCGGTAAATATAGTAAATGACAACAGTTATTCGGTCTGTATCTCCCGCCGAAGGAATTAGCGAAAGGCAATATTTTCCGTCGGCAAATTAGTTTCCATTTGAAAAGGTACCAACAACCTGTTCTCCTACGTCATTTTTCATCGCTAAATTTTGTCGGCAATTCAACTTTCCTACGGAAATTCACTCAATTCTGTAGGAAAAATGAATTTTCTTGTAGTGTATGGGCTATCAAGAAAGTGATGGTCATTTGATAAAGGTATGTGTCAAATGACCTTATTATGGCAGGCATGGGTCACGTCTAATCGGACTAATTTGTTCCCTGTGTCTCAGCCAGCCGGCTGGGGAGGCTTGGACATCCTTGGGCCTTCTTAATGACGGCCCTATGATAACCCTTGATGAGTTGGGCTTAATTTTGATTTTTGGAGTATCATCAATAATTAAAATGCTTAAATTGTTTTTGCAGAAAATATCCATTTAGCTGTACAAAATTTAGAGGTGAGCAAAAAAAAATCGAAATTTTAGTTAATAGAAAAATCGATTTGAAATCAAACCTATTTTTAGGTTAATCAAACTGAAATTTTAGTTTTACTATTTTTACTTTTACAAATTGATAGTTAATCGAACCGATTATATATATATATACTTTATAAATTATATTTTAAGTTTTATGCTTATATTTTTAATATTTGTGCAATTTATAAATATTATAATATATAACTTTGTAAATATTATTAAAATACATATTTTTAGTAAATAAAGATTAAAATTATCTTATTATTATTATTATTATTATTATATGTGCATAATTAGCACTTTGTTATTAGTTTCATATTGAATATATTTAATTTTTATAATTAATTATGAAAATTTTATTTTTTTGATTCTTTTAATGGATATTGTATTTAATTTGTATTTTTTCATTTCTAAAGCATTTTTAAATATTAAAAATAATATTAAAAATTGTATAATTTATTAAAATTTTTAGTGGTTAACTGATAAATCGATCCGAAAAATCGAGTTAAAAATCAAAACCAATATAATGATTAATCAAAATTAATGGACTAATTGAATAAAATTGTTAATAAAATTATATATCAAATTATCACCACATTCTTAAGAGGCTCACCGATCGGACAATTCCAGCCCAGCTTGTTATCCAAGCCCACTACTGCTATTTCCAAACATTCCAAGGATTTTATTTCTAAAGATCTTATATAGAATTCATCACATGTAAAATTCCATAACATAAACAAGGAACATAATAACATAGTATATATAGATATATATCTAAAAAAGAATATAGTGTTGACAAATACTATACTCGATTAATAACTTGAAGCTTGCAAGGTGTAATAATTTGAACAAGTCATGAGTGAGAGCAAACCAAGTGAAAGAGAAGCAGAGATATGATTGGTTTCAAGAGGCATTGAAGCAAAGATATCGTATAATATATATGACATTATAACTTTACTTCGTAATAATATAACATTATAGCTTTACTTTGTCCAAAACAAGAGGTGGGTGAATCCATCATCCTCCTCCAAAATCCAGACACTATCATACATTCTTTCCATCTCTATTCTAATTCCATAAACTGGCCATTGAGGGGAACCCACATCAGCCTGATGACAATATTACCTATGAAGATTGGACCCCACATTATGGAAATTAAGAAACAAGATCATTGGTTGACACATGGCAAAAGTAAAAAGGAAAATAATAAAACATTACAAGTTAATTATCCTTGTTATAACCAGCTACCTAGTACATGGATAACCCACATACTCATTGTAGAATAACATTTCTTGTACGCATGAATATTGATTTAATGATACTGAAGTCATGTTAAAATTGTAAAATTGGTAACAGGTATCTCTGGAACTATATATGAATGCATCCTAATTAATCCATATACTAAATATACAGTAACATTTATTGCCCGGCTGAATTTTGATTTATGTGGAAGAAAATGGACTTTATCATATATAAATTCACAATTAATGTATAATAGCACGGCATTAGTGCATTATATGTTACATCTCCTCACGCAGCAAAGATCGTAAAGTGGAAAGAAAATGGACTTGTGTAATTCAACACAAAAAATACTAGCTAGTGAAATTATAGACTTGTTAGCTAAAATCTTTTTGGAGTCACATATATAGAAATAGAATGTGATAACCAAGCTATCTATCAGGTACACTCTTAAATCTGATAACCAAGTTATCCAATGGTCCCAAATATTATTATGTAATTGTTAAGAGCGTCACACATTAATATTTTAACACTTATAACTGTTACTAGACATTTATAATTATGTTCATTAATAACATATGAAAAAAATACTATATAAGAAGAAAAACGTCTTTTAGATATACTTTTCACAACTTATTCTCTATTTAGAATTACTCTCTCTCATTATTACCAAAAAAAAAACTCATTAAATACTTTGTGTTTTCAGCTAAGGAGTGGGACAAATCGAAAAGGAAAGAATTATTCAGAGATGGGATACATGAAATGATAAAGAGCTTGATAATGGTGGGGTTGAAAAATTTTAATGGTGTTGGGGGATGGTGGTGATGATGAGGTGAGAGTGGGCATGGCACGCCCTACATCTTTTGCCCAACCAAAGAGAAGGAATGTGTGATGATGGTTTCTACTGCACGCTCTCTCTCTCTATCGCTCTCTGTTTCCAACCAAGATTTGATTTGCACACATTTTTTTAACAAAAGAATATTACCTCAATTTTCGGTAATTTAATCATCATCTCTTTTCCCTTTCTCGCCACTCTCAATCCTTTCTTATTTTGTTTTTGTGCGACCTTCCATTATCCAATTCTTTTTTGACTTCTATACACACGGTGAGTGATAAAAAAATCTTGCCACAGCTCACAAGCGACATATAATACTTAGAAAATGTATAAACTTTCTTTTAATTTCTTATATATTTAAAATATATTGATAAATTTTTGATTTATAAACTAATTGAATACTCATATTGTGTGCCGTATATATATTTTATTCGCTACCGAAGTTTGGATGGATATTCAATGAACAATAAATACATTGTGTAGGTTGGTATTATCCATATTTAGCATGCACACATGATGATGAGGCAACAGTCAGTAGCAAAATTCCAACACATATTATGTAGGAAAGTTGGAAACTTAGAACACGACATATGAAACCTAAACCCACGCCAAGTAATAAAATCTGAGAAATCATGCTATACTCTTCAAACTTTTTATTGTATTATTCTTAATTACTTTTATGTGTATATATGATCTCAAGCTCATCACGAAAATCCATGACGATATTTTTATTTTCTCTCTCTGTCTCTGTCTCTTCAATAGATTTGCTCAAATTCTCCGTACGAAAATCACATCATAGCCCATAAGATTTCTCTGCCATCTCTCCATTTATATTGCAACCCTTTGCTGCCCCTTTCTCTTCATCCTTTAATTACTTATCTTCTCTTCATTTATATTTGTGTGCTTAGAGATTCAATTAAGGACTTAAAAATGGGTGATATTGCCTGCTCTAATGGGATTAGCAATGGAAATGGAGTGAATGGGAAAGGCCATTCTTCACCTAATGGGTACAGGAAGAGCTGTTGGTACGAAGAAGAGATTGAAGATGACTTAAGATGGTGTTTTGCTCTCAATAGGTATACATATATTTTCATCATTTTTCTATTTTCCTAATAACTTCGTTAATGCTTATTTACTTCCTTTTTTAATTATCTTTTAATACTAAATAAGGTAAGTTACAAATAAATTTCCAATATTTTGTCTCATAGCATCTATTTTACTATTCGGATAATTACTAAAAATTGTGTTAAATTGTTCTAACTCTAACACTTTTTTTCAACATCTACTCGAATATTTTAGCTCTAAAATGAATTTAAAAAATAAAATAGTACGTTTTTTCTATAATTTTTTCCACTTTTTTGCTTATTCTGTACCACGTCTTGTTATATTTGATTTAACTCCCAGTTCTTGTATTTTTCAGACTTTATCAGCTGATTTTTTTCTAATGAAATTCTCTTTTATTCAAAAAGTTTTTCATGAGTTTCTATTATTAACTGGATCCAAAAACAAAATGATTTAATCAAGTTTAAATATAAAAATTGAAGTTTACTGAGGCTATTAACATGGCAGTGTTAATCGGAATACTGTAGGTCTTATTTAGAGGCGAGTTTCATGGAAAAGATGGAATTAATGAGTCGACAATATAATAAAAGAGGAACTTTTTGGCGAGTCAAGTGAGACAAAATGCAAAGTCTGATCTTCGTTAGTCTCTTAATAAATAACTACAGAAGATATGTTTCGTCTTAAAAGTTAAAAGTTTACAACTTGTGTTTCTATGCAATCCCCTGGTCATAAAAAAGACAGACAATTTTACATAAACAAATCAAAAACTAACTCCCCTTTTTACCCACTTTAAGACTTTTTTCTTTTACCAAATTCTTATTTCAAATACATATAATTTATTAATTTATATTCTTTTATTATTTAATTTGTTTTTTTCTTGCAGCATTCTGCACACAGGATCTTCTCAGTACCAGGACATTGCTGTGTTAGACACTAAGCCATTTGGAAAGGTTTTTACTAATATCCCAATATATAAAAAAAAACTCTTGCAATTATTTTATATTTTATCAAGAAATAAAATTTCTTACACTATTTTTTTTCCCTTAGGCTTTAGTGATTGATGGAAAGCTTCAAAGTGCAGAGGTGGATGAATTCATATATCATGAATCTCTTGTTCTTCCAGCACTTCTTCATCATCCAAAGTATTGTTTTTTTTCCTGCTAATTAATTAATATGAACCCCAACAAATTAATTATTAGATAATATGATACATTCATGTGCTAAATAAGTTATTATTATTTTTGATAAATTAGTCCAAAGACAGTGTTCATTATGGGAGGTGGTGAAGGCTCAACTGCAAGAGAAATTCTAAGGCACAAAACAGTGGACAAAGTTGTCATGTGTGATATTGATGAGGTACATTTTCTTCTTCTTTTTTTTAACTTAATCTTTATAAATAATTACCTATTTTTTTATTGGAAGACATATTAATTTCTTGAATAAAAATATTAATTTTCATGGAATAGGAGGTGGTTGATTTCTGCAAGGCACACTTGGTTGTGAACGGAGAAGCATTTAGTGATAAAAGATTGGAGATAATAATAAATGATGCAAGGACTGAATTAGAAAGCAGAAAAGAATTTTATGACGTCATAATTGGGGATTTAGCTGACCCAATTGAAGGAGGCCCTTGTTATAAACTCTACACCAAATCCTTCTATGAATACACTGTTAAGCCTAGACTTAATCCTGCTGGAATTTTTGTCACTCAGGTATCTCAATTTAATTTCTAACATAATTAAATTACAGTAAACTAAAAATAATTAATTATTTTCTTGCAAATTCTACAGGCAGGGCCTGCCGGAATTTTTAGCCATACAGAAGTGTTTTCTTGCATCTACAATACCTTGAAACAGGTCTTCAAATGTAAGTAAAATCATTGTAGAATGGCAATTTTTGTAAATATAATTATATAAATATGAATAATTATTTTTGTCTATGCAGATGTTGTGCCTTATTCCGCTCATGTTCCTTCCTATGCTGATACCTGGGGATGGGTCATGGTATTTTATCGATGATTTTTTAATTAATTTATGAACTAAACTATATACATACATATATATATATATATATATATATATATATATATATATATATATATATATATATATATATATATATATATATTCGGAATAATTCTTAATTCGAAATGTGATTTAAATGAGGCGATAATAATGTTTTTTGATATAAAATTTCCACAGGCATCAGATTCTCCTTTTGAGCTGAATGCTGATGAATTAGACCTAAGAATAAAACAGAAAATCAAAGGGGAGAACAGGTACCTTGATGGGAAAACATTTTCATCAGCATCTACCTTAAGCAAAGCAGTTCGCAAATCGTGAGGGCTCTATTGAACTTTATATATATATATATATATATATAGTTAAACCATAATTAATTAAAATTAATTATTTATTTATGGCAGATTGGACAATGAAACTCATGTATACACAGAGGGAACAGCGAGATTCATATACGGGCATGGAAGTGCTTCCAAGCAGGATCATGCTAATTAATTAATAATTAATAGAAAAGAGGAGCCCCCACCAAAAGCACAAAACATGATTAAGAATGCAACTGGAATATAATCTTTCAATTTTTTTTTTTGGCCTTGTTTTTTATATGTTTCTTTTCTTCTAAATTACGAGACTTTTCCCTTTTTTTTGCTTGTGTAGTTATGTACTTTCGTGGAATTATATTATATAATGGTAATGGATCTTTGTTTGTGTCTCCCTTCATTTTTATTTCAATTTTATATTATATTTAGGACTGTATATCGAATTTAATAATTCGTAAGTTGATTTATCAATTTATTCATAAATATGTGGGAACTAGATCTTTTTTTTTTTAATTAAACATAAGATTATGTGTGAATGCAATGACTCTTTACATGTGTGGGGAACATAATTAAAGCTAACTAGGTATTTTTAAGAGTCTGATTTGTATTGAGTTGTTTGATCTAATTTGTACTTGGTTTTAGCCAAAAGAGAAATAGTAGGAATTCCACTTTTGGGAATAGTAATATGAAAATAAAGAAGCAAGGTGATGATTGGGTGGTGATATCTTTCAAATATGAGAGACTTCCCAGTTTTTTTTTTTTTTTTTTGTGGTATTATTGGGCATTAGGAGAAATTCTGTAGTAGGAGATTTAAAGTTGATATGAATTCCCATGTCCTTGAATATGGCATTTTTCTTCGAGCTCCGATGACTCCGATGAGGAATAAGGTTTCTTATTCCGGGGAGTGGTGGTTCAGGTCAAATATGACAGCATTAAACTCGGATTGGGGTAATCCTAATAATCATGGATCTGCAGCTGGCCAATCAAATAGTTTACATAAACAGTAGGAGGTTAAGGCAGAACTGGAGTCAGGGTTCTTAATCCTAACAGTTCCTTGATTTTAGTTAATCAACAGATTTATGGGGATACGAATTCTAAGGATTTCGGAATAACGTGCATGGCAAAGAAAATAAGTCATCCAATAGGCTGAATCCACGTGGCAAAGAAAATGTTGTGTATTACGAGACTTCAAAAAATGATTGTATAGTGGAAGCAGATAATAAACAGCGTCGTGCAGATGATATTGCATCACAAAACCAGCCAAGTCCTTTTTCTTGTGATACCCAGGGTCATGGCTTTGAAGATTGTTTGATGTTAGAGGCAGGTCCTGTTGATCAGGCCTGCCTATCGCCATGAATGTGTTAGCTTGGAACTATTGTGGTTTAGGCCGACCACAAGCAGTTCTAGAGCTTATCGAAACGGTCTCTTTTGTTAGTCCTTCTCTTATTTTTCTTATGGAATCTCGTATTAAGCAAATGCAGGTTGACAATCTTTGTCGTCATATTGATTTTAAAGGCAAGTTTTATGTTCATGGTGTTCGTTCAGGTGGGGGTCTGACTCTTATTTGGAGACAGGATTTATCTATTGCTTTTCGATCTTATTCTATATCACATATTGATGTGTTGATTACTCTGGAGCCCCAACAAGTAGTGCGTTTCACGAGTTTTTATGGTATTCCCCAAAGAAGTTAGAGGCACTTGTCTTGGCAGCTCTTAAAGCAGCTTTATGTAGATAATGCATGGCCATGGGTGGTGATGGGTGACTTCAACGACTTGCTTTCTAGCTCTGAGAAGGTTGGAGGTAATCCTCATCCAGTTTCTAATATTAATGCATTTAGAGATGTTGTCTAGTTCTGTGGTCTTCATGACATGGGTTATTGTGGGTTCGTTTTACTTGGAAACGATCTAGAGGTACTAGCAACTGGATCCGAGAAAGGTTGGACAGGGGCTTAGAATCGGGTGATTGGTTTTTTGTGTTTTCAAATTCTCGGATTGAGCATTTGGGGATGATTCACTCTGATCATACGGCTTTACTTTTGAAAACTAGTGTCAGTTCTTCAAGCCATGTTTCTTGTTTCCATTTTGAGAATGCATGGCTTCAAGAACAAAGTTGTAAAGATCTCATTCTCCAAAGCTGGTCAGACTAGATGTCCTTCCCTGTGCCTCAGCGACTGCAGAATATGTCTAAGGTTCTGGGTTCATGGGGTCACTCGTTCAAAAGGAGATTTATGGATGAGATAGTTGCTTGCAAGTGTGAACTAGATATTTTTAGACCGAAGACATATGCTAGGTCAATTGCCAGTTTTAAGCAGGCCAAGGAGAAATTAGCTGGTTTATTTTTTCAGAAGAATCAATACTGGTAGCAACGAGCTAAAATGCAGTGGTTAAAGGAAGGGGATATGAATTCTAAATTTTTCCATTCTTTTACTTCTTTGAGGAAGAAGAAAAATTTGATTTACCATTTATATAATTCAGAGGGTGTTTAGAACCGACTAAACCAATACTCTGATACCACAAAATATAACACCCTTATTTTAACAGTCTTATCGGACTATGCGAATGGTCGAAATTTTTTTTATCCTTTTTACTTAACAATCATCTTGCATATCTAATTTCATTAATTGCTAACTTATAATTGTCCAAAATTTACTACGCATTTAACAAAATTTTGGCAATATAATGGCTATATTCTTAGCTAGCCCCCTGAAAAGCAGATAATATCACAACATCTCTGAGGCACAACAGTTTATATCCAATCACATGATAAATCCGCATACACCATCAAATAGCACATGCATACTATCCATTCTCTACAATTCCTCATCCACAAACTACTATATACAAACAAAATATATTTATCACTACAATATTGTTCTCATAATACAAAACATAATAAGTATATATATACATGCCATAAAAATATTCCTCCTATTCCTTCAACCTCAGTTGTCTTTTGTGTACTCGTGCTCCAGAATATTTATACCTGCACGCAGTAAATTCTACGTGTTGAGCATTAAATATACCCAGTGGTGACTAAGAATCATAATATTTCCCTAAAAACATATTTTCCTATTGAAGTGTAATTAAGTTAATTATTAACAGTTTTTCTCATTTAAAAGCATAATATCCTTTTATACTTTTAATTACCAAAATGCCCTTTATTTTCTTATTTTCTCATTTTAATTTATTAATTGGCTTATAAATTACCGATTAATCCTTGTTTTAACTTTTATCTTGTCAAATTATATTTTAGTCCTTTAACTTTATAAGGTTAACTTTTTACACAGTTAGTTGACCAAATTATCATTTTACCCTTATTACTTATTTTCTTCTCACTTTTACTTATTAACTTCATCTTTTAGGAAAATTATCGTTTTACTCCTAAACTTTTTAACTCTTTTCATTTTAGTCCTTTTTCATCTTAAACTTCAATTTTAACTTCTTTTTTACACTTTTAACATTTTCTTATCATTATATCCCTAGTACAAACCCAACAGAAAACTCTCAGACCGGATATGCAGAACGTGGACCCCACAGAGCCACAACAAAATGAGAAATGACCTCCAAGAATCATCCCTCAATAACATATGAACATATGACAGTACGTATGATATATACTATGGAGATCAACGATCCAACCATAGTAAAGCAAGTCGTCATGACTTGCACCGCGGTACAGGTATCCCTATGTCCAGCCAATTATATCCTAAACTAGGTTTTACTGCCTGACTCTTTCTAAGGGCACATATTTCCTTAATTTTTCATTTTATTATCCAATTTCTCATTCTTTTCATTACTTGTCAATACTGTATCAATGCAGTACACTTAAAATCAGTCTCCTTTACGCAGTTTATGGATTATGTCGTAATAATTCACCATTTTATCTATAAATTATGCAACAATTCAACATAATTTCACATTTTTCAACTAATACCTAACTAAAACTTATTCCGAAAATATTCCTTAAATTCCCAAAAATTCTATAAAAATTCATAGATATTAAATTTCATTAATATTAACATTAGAAAGCTTAAAATCACTAAAATAACTTAAAATTTCATTATTTTCTATTGTATTACCATTCGTCCTACACTAAAACTCCACCATATAAATTATTTTAAATTCATTCAAAGGTTCTAATCAACATAATTAAGTCCCAAATACATGAATATAGCATTACTTTCAATTTTACTTCAATATATGAAATTTTTCTTAAGAAACCTAAAGGAAATTCACTTAATTCATAGGAAAATAAAAGGATTAATTAGTCACAAACCTTTTTCTAGTGATTATCCTTGCCTATGCTTCCTTTCCTTTGCCTTTGGCTTGTGAGATTTGCTCCTTCTCTTGATTTCCTTCAAAGGCCGAATTTCTCATCAAGGTAAACTCAAATATTTTGGCCTCAAATGTTAAAATTAACAGCAAAAATGAACTCTAGGCACCCAAAACCAGTAGTAAGAACCTAAAAACCAAATTAAAATCAAGTATTTCACTTACCTAACTTTGACACCTAAACTTTAACCCTTGGTTTTCCTTGATTCTCTTCCTTGAACCAAAGATTAGAGCTGGCTAGGGTACTCTAGAAAGGCTAAAATCACTTTCTTAGGCTTTGATTTGGTGAGATTTGGTGAAAGATTGAAAGAAAAAGAGAAGAAAACGGGAGAGAGGGAGTTCAGCCACCCAAAGAGCTGAAGAAGGCAGAGGATTTTGCTAGATTTTTCTGGAGAAGAAGGAGTTATATATGGATTGTAAATGGTCTATGGTTTGGGCCTTAATTGGGCTTGAACAATTTAATTGTTTAAGCCCGATAATTACCCGATAAATAGCCCTAATTAATTTCTCCCACTTTTCAACTTCAATTATCTTCAAATTTAATTCCATTATTCATATCATATTAAAAATAGGCTATAATTAAAATTTCATCCCAATCGGAGTTCGTTTCGGGTTCGATTTAATTTTATCGATCTGATTCAAAATTACCGGTGTTACCGAAAAATTCAATTTTTGTTACCAAAATAATCTACATATTATTTTAGGCACATATGTAACTTTTGATAATTTTTAGACTTCATTTGCTATTTTTAATAGTTAAAACGATAAAAAATCAATTAAAAACCCTAAACTCTAATTATCTCGATTTTCGTTTTTTTGGCTTTCGAATGCCTATTTGACCTCAAATTCACTTCAAATTTCAACCCCGAACTACCCGTAACTAGTAATTTCCAATAGTCTAATAAAATATTTTTCACTTTCAGGTGTAATTTTCAGTCCGAAAATACTATTCACTGTTGAAAAATACTATTCACGATTAGACCAACGTTGAGGCCATTACAGTTGATGGTCTTCCAACAAGAGGTAACATTTTCAAATGGCATGCTGTAGAGATTAATGTGTGTTCTTGTTGCTCCCCACTAGTTGAGGAATCGGTGCACCATGCATTGTTCTCTTGCTCATTTGCTCAATCGATTTGGAAGGCCAACTCACTTGGGTTGTGTTTTGATGCTAATAGTTCAATAGATGTAATCATCGGCGGTTGGTTTTCTTCTTTACACAGGGATGAAGTTCATCAGGCTGTGTTTTTGGTCTGGGCTATTTGGTCTAGAAGAAATAAATATGTTTGGGATCATCATCTCTTTTTATTTTTTATTTTATTTTTTTGTTCTCTTCTCTACACCTCTTCTTCTGTGCCTCCAATCTTCAATTGTTGGTTGTCTTTCATGGTGGTATTAGCAATCAATTCGATGAAAGGGTTCCTAACTATGGTCTCTCTAATGATTTTACACTGATTCAGTTCCTTAAATTCGAGCACTACATTTTGTGGCTGTAGATCTGAGAACAAAGGAAGAAATGTGAACCAGAAAATTAAACTCTTGAGGTTACGACTATCATTTTGCCAATGAGTAGCCAGATTATTAGTGCAATGTTGAAGCTGGTTGTTGGTGAAAACAGGGGTTTCTCTGACTCTGTCTTTAAATGCAATGTTAATGGTGAGAGTTAAATTTGTCTTTTTTCTTTGGTTTTACTTTCATTAATCAAGCAAAAGAGATTGAATGAAAAAACAAAAAGCATAAACAGAAAGATTATTCGATCCCGATTTTCGGTAATATATGCAGCTATATCAAATTCCTCTCATTTAAAATCTCTTTAATTTTTTTTCCTTTTCTAATTAATCGTTACTCAAACATTTGTTTATTTTAGCATTAGCAATTCATTTCACGTGTTTAGTATTTTGATTTAAATTTTTAAAAAAAAAAGTTGTACCCCTTAACCGGCTGACCCAATTTCAAGCCAAGTAAAGTATGCCTTCTGCAACTTTTTAAACATCAAATCACTGAGGTTGAATTTGTTTCTAATTTCTATTGCTTTGCTTGTTGAAATTTGGCTGCTAGTTGAATTCGAGTAAAAGAAAGCTGCTGGACATTATTTTCTATATTTGAAATTTCCTGCATTCAAAAAAGGTATAAGTTTCTTTAGAATTTAAACGGAGAATCCAAGAATTCATACAAGTTAAGTTGTAATTAGTTTTCAGATTTAGCTATTGAATATCTTCGACAAACTGAGTTAATGCAGTTCATGGCGCTAATTACTTAGTTTTCAGATTTTTCTTTTTTTTATTCTTTTTTCGTGGTCCTTGTTTTGCTAATATATACCATGTTTTGATTGCTTCAATGGAATTGTACTGTTACCTAAAACCAACATCAGGCGATTACTACGAGTGGTGTTAATTTGACATGTCTTGCCTTTGTTTCCTTTTTATTGTCTTTGTTCTTATAGACTTTTCTTAATAATCTGATTTTCAAAATTTATTGAGATTGAAAATTAAATTTACTGCAACATGTGTGAATCTTCATAATTTTTGGTGTAATTAACAGTTATATTTTGGTATTATATTTTCTGTGCACGTAATAGTTATTGCATAATGTAGTAATTTACTGCAGCATCTCATGTATCATCAATTATATTTTGGTGTTATACAGTTAAAAGCAGATTTTATATTAGATTTTGAATGTGGTTATATATGTTTGTTTGTAGGACATTTACAATGACAGGAAGCATTCCAATTCTATTGCAATACAATGAAAAATGGAGTGAACAAAAAGAATATTACGATTTTGAGGTTGATGGAATACTAATTCCATCAGGTTGTAGCTATGATAAATTGTTGGATATTACAAATTATAAATAATAAGCTATGTGGCAGTAATACAAACATGATGTTGGGCTTCAAATATGCTATTGGAGATGGATATCCAGTTGTGCCGTAGTTAACTTCTCCTTTATTAGGGAGATAGCAAAACAATTCATTCAAAAGTTAAATCACACTATGTGCAAGTTATCTCAATTGACAGCCTAAATAAAAATACAAGTTTTAGAGCTATAATTATAGTACAAATAGTGTACAAAAAACAATCGTAATAAAATAGATAGTGTACATACTATATACAACAAGTAAACACACTGTGTACAACAAATACATAGTGTGTGTACATCATGTACACAAGATGTGTGTACATGCTGTGTACAACATGTACATAGTGTGTGTACAACAGGTATACAGTGATGTGTGTACAACATCTATATACGTTGTGTACACTAAGTACACAATGTATACAACATGTACACTTGAGCTAGCTTCTCCACTTTTTTTTGCTTTCATTTTCTTATTGTCATCTACTTTTTTTTATTTTTTTGTTTTTAAGATAATTTCTTTATGTCGTCGGATACCTGATGGTCCTAAGTTTGTAAAGTTGTGTCAAATGTTTAAGCTTCCCTCTTTGCCAATGAGAGTTTGAACTCCATTGTGTACATAATATAACACACTATATACAATAAGTACACATATATTGTGTACATTAAGTATACAAATTGTATACACCAAGTACACGGTGTGTATACAAAAAATACACAGTGTATATATACAAAGTATACAGTATACAACAAATATATTTATTTTACAATTATAATAAATATACAAAAAAATATTATTAAGTATTTTATTAATTTTATATTATTATTACATAATATAATACACAGTGTACATCAAGTACACACTATATATACACCAAATATATATAGTATATATAATAGATGTACACAGTATACAATAAATTTTTATAATAAATATACAAAAAAATATTATTAAGCATTATACAACGAATCCAGAATGAATTGCTTACATTTCGACCAAATGAGAAAGACTTTTCTACTCTGATGGAATAAAACTAGTTAAGTTTAACCCTTTTAACTTACTATTAAAGAATTTTGTAGTTTAAGAAATAATATAAAATGAACTAAATACTAAGAAATTGAAGAAAAGCACATATATATTCGTAACATGACAAATATTGTCATTGTTTAAAGTGCAGTTACAAACCATATTACTGAAAAATTCTATTAATCTTAATTTTCTTATTCTATTTTTTCTTTAAACAAAATATTGAAAAGATCTTATATAAGTTGTACATTTAACTTTGTTATGATTTTATGAAGACACTCAACTATTAGAAGAAAAAAGAAAAAAAATGTTAATCAAAAGAAAAAGGATGAAATAAAAATGAAAGAAAGAGGCGTGAGTAAGCATATTAATTTCCTTCTTAATTACCTTCGCCAGCTAGCAATTTAGGCACTTTCAGTGTTTTGATTTATAGAATTGTCATTGCTACAATGGGGAATATGAGCTTAAGGACTTCAATAGAAAATACCATATTTTTATGTCCAAGGAAAAATGCCAAAGAATAAATAAAAAACAAAAAGCATTTAGATGTAAATCACATGTTAGAATTGCATAGAGACCATATGTAAATCACATATTAAAATTTCATATACGTATAGACCACTTACATATACTTACAAATGGACTATAACTATACATGTAATTCTAATTTACAAAGAACATGTAAGAAAAGAAGAAGATAGTCAATTTGCCATTTGTAAATTAAAAAAATTATAAGATTAGAAAATGATGAAGTAATATCTGCTAACCTCAAACTCAAAAACAATAACCAAAGTTTTGAATTTATATTCAACAATTGTGACATAATCCAACAATTCATTGAATTTATATTCATGAATTCATGCACAAATTCAGTGCTACAAGAAACCAGTTTTGAACCCAAGAACAGTTGCAAATTCAATATTGTCTTACAAATAAAATCGTGGACCTTGTGCAGACATGATCAGTATAAATAGACCCATTATAATACAATGCAATTGGCCATTGGTTAAGAAAAAAAAGATAAGCAAGCCTCTTCACAGCAAAACTGATGATGCACTTCAGATGAAAACCCAAAGCAAAAGTGTTACTAGCACATATCTCTAATACCATTGCATTAAGATACGTTGAACCCTGATTTTTGCAAATAACTATTTGTCGAAAATCATCAAATAAAATTAGCATGCACCTCAAGACTGAAAGGAAAAATCGGCGAGTAGAAAGTCTATCGATCTGTACTTGGTTGTTGCCTTAGATATCTCATCATTCGCAAGGCAATTAACTAATTCAAAAGTCCACTATCTGTAAATGGGTAAGCAGAAAAATCACAGGCAAAACAAATTATGATGATAAAAAAAAATCCATGCACAGAAGCTTAAACACACTTATATTGGTCCTAACAACTGCATTCCAAGATATGAAAATGGAACTAAAACATGCTCTCATTCTCAATTATGCAAGAAAAATTGTGCTCATTCTTCTCAGGAGTCTGTGTCAATTACTAGGTTGTGAATATGACATTAGGTATCAATCTGAAAACTAGTAATTCAAAACAATTAATAACAGAGGAATAAATTTCTAGGCAAGAAATGAGATAAAATATGAAATCAAATGGCTAACTAGGCATCAGATGGTATGAAAAAATTATCAGTAGACTAAAGAATTTAAGCAACCCTACAAAAAGAGAGGAAAGAACAAAATTGTATTGGAAGAAGAACCACATAACACGGTTCCACTTTGTATGAAAGAAGTTTAGCAGCAAATCTAGCATGTAAGAACTGTAAAAGCAAGGAATTCACACATTTGTTTCATATTAGTGAACTATCCAGGAAAAATACCGAAATGCCATTCATAAAACTCAGTAGCCTATTTCTAAACATTAGTTTACCGTATAAAATGATATCCAAAAGCAATTTTCACATCAAATTCTATATCTTAAAATTACTTGTTCCAGCATCCAAAAACATAGGCTATTATCAAAATCTGTTTCTAGCACCATCCAAAGAAAGTGAGTTTAGTAAATCCACATGCCTATTCAAGAAACAATAGAAAGGATAACGAAGAAGCATCTTTGACCAGAATATTAGAAAATCACTACATTTAGCTAAGCTATAAAACTAGTTTCTTTCGCACAAATTCGCCTGGACTACAACTCAAAATCATCCTCAATTAATCGCGCAGATTACTGAGGGGCAACACCCAGAATCATATTCACATAATTACCAATCAAATAGAACAATTAAACCAAAAGTTCTTTCTCTATTCATGCTCAAGAACCGATCTTGTAAATTCATTCAACCCAAATCAAACCTAGATTCAACATCATCAGACGGTACATAAAGATAAACTCGTGCAAAATTAAAACTTATGAATTGAGAAATTGGGAGTGACAAACCAAGGAGCTCTAGCCAAGAGAAAAGTAGAGCTCGATATAGCTATTAAGGTGTCTTTCTTGGCTGACAATCCAAGCAAAAACCACCACTATCCCTTCTCTTTTCGGTTCCTTTCTCCGGAAATAGAAGAAGAAACTTCGGCCAATGGAAAAAATCGTGGATGGAGGAGACGCCATATCAATTGTAAAAAAGTTGTATTTTTGGTAGTAAAAATTTTAAAAATTGTATTAACGAAAAAATTAGGGAAATATTGTATTTTTTTTTTGTAAAAAACCCTAATTTTTACATAAAAGCCCATTTAGAATGGACTAAACCCAATTTGAGTGGAGTGTTAAAATTAAGGGAGTTTTACAAAACTACCCAAAAAAATATGTTAAACTTAAATATACCCCCTTCTTGTTTTCTCTTTCAAAAATACCTTTTTTTAAATTTTCATTTTTAAAAATACCACTTTTTTAATTTAACTTATATTCCCCTCTTTTCATGCCTCCTTCTCCTCCTCCTTCTTCTTCTACGAATATTTTGGACTTGCAAAGCTTGTTGATTCTGCAGAATGTTCAAAAGTTTCTAACACAGTTGCTGATTCTTATGGATATATTGCTCCAGGTGAGTATATGAGGTTTGGTACTTTAAAAAGCATGGTTGAATCTTTCCAAAAATGTTCAGTTTCAACACATATTATGGTATAGAGGCTAACTTAACGTTTTGTTTTCAAACTGCAGAATATGGATACAGTTTCAGAATCACAAAGAAAAGTGATGTGTACAACTATGGTATAGTTCTTCTTGAAGTGTTAACTGGGAAGGAACCAACTGATAACCGAATTCCTGAAGGAGCACACATTGTCACTTGGGTCAACAAGGAACTTAGGGAAAGAAAAAAAGAGCTCACAACAATTATAGACCAGCAGCTTCTACTTTGATCAGGTACACAACTTCAAGATATATATATATATTCCATCCCCTTGTGAAGCCGCGTCGCCGCCATTACAATTTGGGACTGGCCATGAGACATATACTCGTTTTTTTTTATGTGTTCTGATTATAGAATATGTTGCCTGTGATGGGATAAGTACACCAAGTTAACCATCTTTCGGGATTGAATGGCTTCACAGCCTTGCTGTCATTTCTGCAATTCTGAGGCACATTGCCTTTTTAATCTTTTATTCTAAATCTTTTTCCAATTATTAATCTTTTCGCGAAATTATTTTTTATTATTTTGCAATTCATCTCATAACTGCAAATATTGATTTAGAGTTCATTTATTATTTAATTTGCCTGTATAATTAATTTTTATCCATGCCAAGTACAACAGAATGTTTATATCGTTAAAACAAAACCAATCTTGGTTGCTATACTTTTTTTATCATTGAAGTGGCAAAGTCGTTACTGGATTCAACATGAAAATGAAAAGGCAGAGGATTGCAGTTCCTGCTTAGAACAATATATGCATAATAATTTTAAACAATTAAATATACTCACAGTCAGAAAACCATATTTAATAGTAGTCTACAATTTATCAATTGCGCTAAAGAACTAAATTAAAAGAATTATTTATAATTTAAACCATTGAAAGTGTAATCATTATCAAATTATGTAATTATATACATACATATATATATATAAAGAAGATAATGAGGGCTCAGGTGTGATCTTATTCGAACAATCAAGCTTTTTTTAGCTGAAGACGGAATGGAGATACATGTTAAAAGCATGTCTTTAACTTGGTGGCAGATGGTACTGCTAGTTTAACCTTCAATCAATTCAGGTGGTATACTGAATTTCCTTATACTCTTTTGCCTTATTTTATATGGGGATAGAATGGGTTTTTATTTCATTCGCTCTGTGAGACTTTGAGCCTCTGTTTTGCATTGTTGTTCGCTCTTTAATTAATATATATATATATATATATATATATATATATATATATATATATATATATATATATATATATATATATATATATATATATATTCCTGTAAATTAATTAAGTATTTTTGGGGAAAAAACAAGAAAGTAAAGAGGGATGGCAGTTAGTCAAATACTGAATCATTCAGCATCTAGGGCCTGGGACTTAGAATATATGTCTCTTATGTTCAACCTAAACGCGTTAGATTAATTTTTTAAGACCTTGATTTATTTTAATTAATTATAATCAAGAAGCAGTTACACTTACACATGTGACAAACCATTCATGGAGCTGTATTTTTGCATAATATTATCATGCATATGTTATTAAATATGCTTTTGACTTCACGATTCATATATAAAGGTAACCAAATAAAGTGATAAAAACATCAATTCATTCCCGTCTCTTACAAGGATATAAACAATTATTTCAAGAGAAATTAAAAATATTTGTCAAGGCTGAAAATCGAGCTTAGTTACTTTATAATTTATTTAACTACATAAATTTTAACAAATAGGTTACGTACTTATCAATTTCATTAACAATAAATATAATTTTATATTATTTTTAAAAAATTAAAAAATAGAATACTTAATTACATTGATACGATAGACAATATTCAAAAAACTACCAAAACAACAATTTCTAAACCTCTTTAGTTGTTCTTCATTTAATTTTTGCTTAATAGAATCAACATCTATCTTCATAGGGACATTAATCTTTGGATGGAAATACTCATGTTGGTGAATAATATAATCCGAAACCTAAAAAAAATCCAATGAAAAGAAAACATAATTCATTATAGAAGTTAGTATACTGCATGATATATTAGGTGTACTAGCGGCATACCATGACATACCATGTATACCAAACGTTATATCATTGGCATACCATGTATACCGAATGTACCATGTGGTATATCATGTATAACAGGTGGTATACCATGATATACCAGGTATACCAGATGGTATACCAATGCGGTATACCGGATGCACCATGTGGAATACCAATAGTATACCATTGGTATACTTGATCTACCAGGTGGTATACCATTGATATACCAGATGTACCATGTGATATACCAGGTATACCATGACATACCATGTATACCAAACATTATACCATTGGTATACCGGATATACCATGTGGTATACCATGATATACTAGGTATACCAGATGGTATACTATGGGTATACCAGGTATACCGCATGGTATACTATTGGTATACTGGATGCACCATGTATACCAGGTGGTATACCAATGGTATACTGTGGTATACCATTGGTATACTTGATGTACCAGATGATATACCATTGATATACCGAATGTACCATGGTATACCGTGATATACCATTGGTATATTGGATCTACCAGTGGTATACTATTGGTATACCTGGTATACCGCCTGGTGTACCAAAAAACAAAAAATATTTACATTTTGTAATTTGGTATACCGCCCGATATACCAAAAAATAGAATCCACGAATGTTGTCAAATGGAATCCCTATAATTCAAACAAAAGTATAACATGTAGAATTGGAGAACAAAATCAAATCATCACAGTGCCAAGATACCCTGCACCTAGAAATGAAAACAGAGCCTCTACTGAACCACCTAACAAGGTTTCTTTTGTTGACGAAGTAACTTCAAACTCGCTTTCCTTGGTTGCCACATGCATCATAAGTACACTTAAATTAACCAACTTCTCTGAAGCATATGTCAAATCTAATTCCAGTCTCGTTAGAACCTCATCGGCAATTCCCAACTTAGCATTCGTCTCTCCATTAGAAGACATCTCTACAACTAAATCAATTTTCCTTGACCCAGCCTCTGCTGCAGAGTTGATGTCATTAAGAGAGACACTGGCTTCAGCAAGATCGTCAATACTCATGATTATGTCTACTTATTCAAGTAGCTTGCCCCTAGCTGCCAATATAGAAAGAAACAAAGAGAAGCAGAAATTAATCTCATTACCAAGATTGAATGGAGTGTTCGACATAACATGCTCTACAACCTCAAAACCACAATTTTGAATATTTGTAAACCGAAAGTATTGTAGTTCCATCATTGAATGACCACAAGTTATCAATATTCAAAAGACTCTAGAATCTTCAGCACAATTATTCTTTTTGCTTTGAATATCTAGTTGTTAGATTTCTTTTATATACAAATTACTCATTAGAGACTCAAAATTACGTTTATCTATGGAATAGACTCTATCAAATGGCCAACCAAATGAATACCAAGAAATCCATTTGCCAATCCTCAAGAGCAGAAGAACATTAAGCAACTTTGCTATTAAAAATCCAACAATTCTGATTCAAATTAACCCTTTTCCAAACAAAAGATTTATTTATTTTATTTGTTTTGATTCTAAGAGAAAAAAAGGTCGATTTGCACTTAAAAAATGCAAAGGCCAGTCCACCATGCATTTAAACTAGACAATGTGATATCTTTCAGCACAAAATCTATTGTCTATCAATGCTTACTAAAATAACTACCCTTCATTCACTTAAAAAAAAAGAAAAAATAAATAAATAACAGATATACAAACCCCATTAATAATCGAGTGGTAAACTAATCAACCATAAGTAACTTCAAATCATTTTATATATATATATAGATAGAGAGAGAGAGAGAGAGAGAGAGAGAGAGAGTAAATTCTACCCTTCATAGTCTTGATCTTTAAAAGGATAAAATACAAAATAAAGAATTTATGAAACAAATATACACTTATTCCAAAATCTATCGGAGTCACATAAGCCCGCACCAAAGTTTCCATAAATGATCAACCAACCAAAAACGATATGTGTTAAAAAAAAAAAGCAAAAATCTAACGTGTATACCATCAAAAGAATTATTGAAAAAATTACATATCATTTGCTATATAAACAAAGAAATGACAAAAAAAAATCATCTGTTGTTCTTGATCAAACATGATAATTACAAATTACGAAACGAAAAAAAAAAGGTTATTTCGAATTCAGAACGTACCTTGCTTAGGAGAAGATGCGAGTTATAACGAGACCTCGAATAAGAAGTAAACAAAGTGAGAGAGAGAGACAGAGAAAATGGAAAGAGAACAATAATTTAATTTGATATTAATGCTATTAATAATCTCTCTCAAATTGGAGTTTAAGGTAAAAATACTCAGTGGCTCTTGGCTAATGTACTTTCAAATTAGCATCACACGCTGCCGATGACAGATCAACACGTGTGACACTCGAATACTCGCCACCGGCAAGCATTGATGCTTAGCGTTGAGCAAAAATTTGGGAATCGCAAATCTCAGTAAGTTTAGGGAATTTTACAAAACTAAGCAAGGAAAAGACGACCGTTACTGGATTGCCGATCCTCCACTAGCGATAGCTGCACCGATGGCAACAATGATCAATTTCCAAAAGCTCCTGTCGAGAATCGAGTGAAGCGGGAAAGAAGATCGGCAAGAAGTGAAAAGAGATATCGCTGTAAAATGGGTATTTAAGGCTTATCATAAAAACGGCATTTTTAAAATAAAAAATTAAAATAAGGTATTTTTAAACATTTTAAAGTGGTGGTTGCATTTTTTAAAATGAGAGTTAAAAAAGTGGTAATATGTGTAATTTCCTCTAAAATTAATTGTCTAATGAATTTATAAATGTATATATATATTTTATATCAAATAAGAAATTCATTTAACCGCGTGGACCGTTCTAATGATTGCTAACTAGATTATGAACGGATTTT
>CM075808.1:107224522-107293753 GCA_037975025.1 Excoecaria agallocha | reverse complement strand
AAAACTCAAAAAATTATTGGGATTAGCAAATATAATTGAGAATTAATCATGCCAATAAAAATCATTGATTACGGCGACTTGAATAACGTGCACGAAAATACGTGCAAAATCTAAAATCTGGTGATGTCAATTCAATAATGAAGATCTATCCGCTAATCGACACACGTCATGCTTCAAGTGATCTTGTCCAGGACATTAATTTAATCCCCAACTCTATACATTTTTACTATTTATTTCTCATTTCACAGTATATCTCTTTAGCATGCCTATATGCATATAATCAAATCAATTGTGTCTTTTAATCTCCTCGATTAAAGTGTGTAAAATTTCGAATTTAATTTTTTTATAATAATATTTAAAGTTGTAATAAAATAATATGCTTTTTTCTTATAATAAAAAAATATAAAATAGATATAAGAATCGAACATAAGGTCATCCCTTGATTTTGTTACCTTATTTTTCTAAAAGATTAATAGTTTAGTTTAGTCTACAAGTTCGGTAAAGTTTGTTTTAGTTATGTGTAGTTAGTGGCAATGTAATTAAGTGCTAGTAATTATAAGTTTGATCACAGCAAAGATAGGGACGATCATGGGCGGGGAATCCCCATCCTCGATTGGAAAACCACCCCGAATTTTAAATAGCTAATACAGACTGTAAAATCAAATCAATTATTACCATCTATTAAAAAGGCAAAGTTCTATAAATAACTAAGGGTTTCATTTGTTGTACACACTTATTTTGAATAATAGAAGGCACTCTCCGAACTCTTGCTGCTTTCTTGTTGTTTTTTTTTTTTTTTACTTTATATGCTCGCTTATTTAGCTTCCATAAATCTAAGTGAAGCACTAACTAGCATACTTTGATTGTGTAAGCCCAAATTTGCTAGGTCATATATATATATGGTTGGAGTTTTTGTGAAAATTAGCCTGTGATATTATACATGCAATACATGTATGTGTGTGTGATAAAGTAAAATTTTGGTCACCTGAAAAGAAAATATTTTCACAGATTTTCAATAAAAAAATATTCCGAATTTGAAGAGTTTAAGATTTTATTTAGTAAAATTGAGTGTTTTTATATAGTGCATGTTTAGAGTGCATTAAAAGAATCAGATTCTTAATACCAGATAATGGCTGATAACAACCAATAATTAATAGTAGTGTTATGTCCATACCCCTACTTGCTATTATTAAATGATGATAAGGCTAAGATGGCTTGAGTCATAGAAATTCAGGCTACATATATTTGGGTTATATATATATATATATATATATATATTCTTTGTATTCTAGTTTTGCACATGACATGAAGCGGGAAAACAATGGACGAAAAGGAAAGAGAGACGGATGCAATGCAAAAGGGACCATATACAATGGATTATCAGACAAGACGTCTCTTAATTCTCTTACAATTAGGAAGGTTTCACATCTGTCCACATAAATCATTAGACATTTTCATTTTAATTTTATTATAATTAAGCGTATAAACATTTCAAAGTTGATGCTTAATTTTACGATTGATCAATGTATGTATATCAATATACATACATACATACATATACACGTGCGCGCGCACACAGGATCAAAATATATTAGGATGATTGAGGGACAAATTATTCATATGTAGGGACCGAACTCTACAAAAAAGCCATAGGCAGCAGGGCATGGCCTGCCTACATAGGACTTGTCTTTTTTGGAGGGATGTCCAAAAATGGAGTCAAATGTGCACTATTATTGATATTTTAGATACATATATGCATACGAATTAAGAGAGAGAGGTCCATAGACAAATCATGTGGTGTTTGAAATATATAGAGATGAAGCACAAACTGCCCAAACTTAAGAGTTCGGTCATAGCCATTGATTGCAAGCTTATAAGGACTTGTCCGGTAGATGACCAACAATTCCCATGGCCACTATGCTTTTCCCCATTACTGTCTTTTTCACCCCTTCACAACTTGGTCCATTTAGACCTATGTTGTGCCATTATATCTTAAGGATTTTATTTTATTGAAACTATTGGTCCATCTTTCCCTCTTAGGTGTATATATGCCAAAAATCTCATCATTTATAGGGAAAAAAAATAAAAAGTCCTAATTCAGTAGGTTCCAAGTAGGGTGTTTTTTTTTTTTTAAATACACCATTAATATACAAGTAAAATTATTGTAGTTCAAAAATAAATTCATTTTTAACTTAATTATTGACCTAAACTTCTAAGTTTATGGATAAAATTTTAACCTTAAATTAGATTATCTTCTAAATATGAAATTTTGTTCTAATTACTATATGATTTCAACATCTACATAACTCTTGCTTCTCTGCTCAATAATTCAAGCACCATAACCCACCCATTAACAATGGTCAAAACAAACAACAAAATGGCCCATTTTTTAAAATCTTCCTCTAATCATATAATTTTTTTTTAGAATAACCATACAAAAATTATACACACATATAAATCCAAATCGAGGTGTGTAGGCATTTAGTTCGAAATCCACATGGGATTTTTGTTTGGTTCGTAAATAATGAAATTGAAGTGGAGAGGTTGAGTTTGTTAAAAAGATTTAATGCCCTTCACATGCTATCTCACATGCAATTCTTTTTCTTTTCCAATTTCTGATATATAAATATTAATATTATTTCATTTCCCCACCAACCAATTCCATATTTCCTATCAATCATTAACCAATTGCATCTCCAATTTTAGGATAAGTTTAGGATTTATTCTCTTTATTTTTTACACCCTAAATAAAGAAAACATAAATCATTCATCACTTTGTTTTTCTTCATGATCACAAATTATTGTCATTATCTCACTTAATCATCATAACAAAAAATAAATTACCACTAAAAGGTGATTACTTGATGAGTAAGGTTTAATTAATCATTAATGTTAGTAAGATTTGAACTATAAACAATACTACTATCATTTTGTGTGGAATTAGTAATTATTTGTTTCATTTTTATTTTATAAGCATATTATTTGAAATTCATTAGTTCAACCATTTAAAATTTAAATTGAATACATCTTATTCAAAATGAGATATCGATATTATCATGACTCGTCGTTAATATATAATATTTGTTTTATTTTAAGGCAAGAAATTTCTGCAAATAAGAAAGGAAAAATAATGGTGCCATGGACTAGTAGTTGTCTCTACTTTGTTATTTTATTATGTCGGACATTATATTTCATTTATTATTTATTAATAATGTTGTTAGTTTGGCTGCAATCATTTGGCTCCGAAATTTATTCCATCTTCCAACTCTTAGCACTTTTTGCGTTGTCTAAAAGAATCTATAACTGGAGATACCCATCACTTGTTGTCGTTTAGAGTATAAATTATTTAGGTGATTAGGAGAGTGTAAACCTATTTATAAGAAATGCTAAATAAACTAATCTATGAGTTGGAACATGAACTTGCATGGAATTAATAAAAGGCTCAGAAAATGTGGACAATTTTTATTTAAACTAAGTTCATGATTTTTTATGTAAATAGAAGTAATTATGCGATGTTATATTAGAAATATAATTTTGATTGCTTTTTTATATGACTGCATAGGCAAGTTAAATTATACTCAATACATTCGTTAGACATGAGAGATTAGTGTAGATTTTTTTTTTTTTTACAGACAATAGATCATGTATAATTACAAGTTTAAACGTTTTTAACAAGAATTGAATTTGACCACTGGATCAACTCTTAGTAGTTAGCATAGATTTTCTTCGTATAATTTACAATTGATTACTTTTTCAATTCCTAATACCCATTTTCCTTTTAAAAAAAATATCCATTTTTCTTTAAAAAGAATAATTCAACATGAAGCGTTGTTTTTCAGATTTCAATGAAAAATTTAATATACTTTTTTCACTTTACCATTGTCTTAATATTTTAAATACATTTATATATATTTATTGTCACTTTTTTATATTAATTAATGAAAGAATAATATGGTCGATTGCTAATATTATTATAATATTAAAATATATTAACTATTTTCTTAATCTATATTTTAAGAGCAAAATGCGACATTTGAAAGTAACGTAGTACTACTAAAACAAAATGGAAACGGAAACGTAAATTGTATTGCTGGCTACGTATTCAAGGAAGTCTTATACCTAGGAACCATTTCCGTGAATCCACCCAAATTAGTATTACAGACTAAATACAAATAGAAGAAAAGAAACAAAGGAAAATATTTAAAAAAGGAAAAACTCAAATCTACATGTATTATACCATTTTGTTTATTTTTTTTATATATTCAAAATCAAATAGATTAAATTTTAAAAAATAATGTCGTTTTGAGCATATATATATATATATATATATATATGAGTGAATTTTTTTTCTTACTTGCCATGATTTTTATCTGGTTTACTATTTAGAATGAGTTGTTGCAAGTGTTTGTGCGCACAGGCGGAGAAAAAGAAGTGTTAATGTGAAAAGCAAGGAGTTAGCTTTGCTCAGAAAAGGTGATAGGGATTGAGGAGGAGAATTGAATGGTGGGAAACATCAGAATTTAGATTCGGCTTCAACTAAAATAAAGCCAACCTGATACACTTCCATGTAATCTAACTTTTGTGGGACCAACTTTCCAGTTCTTCAAGAATGGGACAGACGTGGAAGATAGAAATTGTGTTGAATTCGTAGGAACCCACCATATGGGAGAATCAATTTCTTCTTTACAAATTTATTAAGCCTTCTCTTCTCTTATCCCCTTCACATGTGCTTGCCTAACATAGGACTTGTGCTTGCTTGCTTGGCCCCAATTTTAGATTGTTGCTGCAACCAAATGCCCAAGAGAAGTCCCAAGTCACAAAAGTTTCAACTTTGAACTAAAGAATCAACCCATAGTTCAACTAATTACTTGAATCTCAAGTAAACCCACAAACTATGGGTTCTGTTTCTATTTCCTTATCTAACGTCTGATATTTACACAACTTCTCTCTCCCTCTCTTGTTTTCATAGTATTTTTTATTCTTTTTTAGTAAGCTGAAGTCTGCAAAATGTTTTCCCCAAATGAGAGACATATGCAACGGTTCAAAGGTGTAACATATATATCCGAAATTCAACTAGACTTCATCTCAATATCTCCATTGTCCTCCTTGTTGTCATCGGACATATCTGGTGGAAGAAGCCCTAAGAGTGGCAGCGGCAGCAACGAGCTGAGATTGCAAAGAATAATCAAAGCAGCTAAATTGTCAAAGCTATCCTTTGTAACCCCAAAGAGCTGCGTTAGACCAGCACCAATTAGCCCTCCAAGAACGCTTCCTCCATTTGATATAGACATTAGAGTCGCAAAAAGTGTTGCTTCCATTCCTTCTGGACATAATTTTGCTGCTAGAACAAGAACGGGCATGAAAGAAGCCTGCAAAAGTTCGATAACCATAAGTGAAATCAAGAACTGAATCTACATAGAATAAGCAACAATAAGATGCAGTGGAAGATGGACAGCACAAAGAACACAGCTGATATTAATGTGAATTGCTGGAAGTTACAACGGATAAAACAAAGATAATGTTACAGCAAACACTATGCATTCATAGTGGAAAGATGAAATAACCATTTGGCAAATCTGGATGATAAAATCATTCCTTTTCTGGAAAAATTTCCGCATAAGGATTTGTGGACTTCTTTGACCAAGAAAGTCATCTGGCAATTTTCCAATACCAGGCTTTTGAAAAAGCCATTCCTCATTGAAATTATGACTTCAACTGAGTTAAAGCTCTCGCAAGAGTTGGCCATATCCCATTAGTGAGTAAGCGTACAGGTAAACAGATGCAAGAAAATAACAAATTACCTGAGCAAGAACTGTAAGAATCAAAGAATCCCCAATTGCAAACCACTCATCACTGATGCCAAATTTCCGATTTAGGCCAGTAACAAGCAAAACCTGAGATAAAAATATATCTGACATCATAATCATGATAAATTACTCACAAACACAACTAATTCACAGTTGACCCTTACTACAAAGGTAAATAAAAAAACAAACCTGAGTCATCCCAAGAGCTGTACCAGTTACTGTGGTAAAAACAAAAATCTTCCGCAAAGGAACTTTTTTCAGAAAGCCATTGTATAGTCCAACCCCAACCAATGATGCGATTGAGGTAACTAGCTTAACACGTCCTAAAAATTCTGGGGTAAAACCAAGTTTATTTGTGCTGAAAACAAAGATTACATTGTGGCAGATTCCTTATATCAGTTGGTGCTGCAATGAATTAAAGATTCCAATAGCCATGAAACAAAATTGAAGGAAAATGAACAGTCACTCTGCACATACGTGAAGTAAAACATAGCGGAGTCTGATTGCGGTGTCGCTTGCCAGAGGAAGATAAATAATGTGGGAAGAAATACATTGGGCTGCTTAACTGCATCCCACAACTGAACAATATGCTGCTTTGAGCTTTCCAAAAAGCCAGTATCAATTAAAGTAAGATTCTGTCCTCCCACTGGACCAATAACACGCTGCTCTTTCACAAGAACAGCAACTGCAGAAGTTAGCAGTGGTAGCAATGCCGTGACACCAAAAACGAACCTGGGAGAATGAAATCAGACTTAAATATGGCCTTAAGGATCATCGGTAACATAAAAATCAAGGGCAGCCACCTCAGATACCTTACACCATAAGCATCCACTAGAGAACCGCTAAAGTAGGAGCTTACAATTCCACCAAAAGCTGAAGAACCCCAACATAAAGACTGAAGAGATCCTGACATGCTTTGTGACTCACCACGAGCCCTCTCTACCACCATGGAATCAACAACCTATTAATGGTCAATTTTTGCAGACAAGAAAGTTAAGAACAAACTAAATGAAGACAGCGCAGTGAAATACAATCTCAAAGACCAAGCGGTCACATGCTTTCTTGAGAGCATTGCACATACAAGAGCATAACTAATTCCATGTTCATGCAAACATGATAGTGTGAGGGACGGGGTTGAAACACATTGAGACACAACTTGCAACGAAATACAATGGCAATTCAGCAGCTTAATGTTTGGAATAAACATGCATAACTTACCTTTATCCTTATCTCTCTTTCACTAATATATGGACATCCATCTGCTAATTTTTGGAAGTAACTATAAAAAATAATAACATTCACACAGAAATTCTCATCAAAGGTAACACATGTAATGCCAAGTCTCTAACATTGAAAAGAGATGCAAACCTCTACCAACATAGAAACATCATACTTATTTAAACCCATCCTAAAAATCATTAACAAATTTGATCAATGATTTCATTACCACATCTACAGAAATTTTAGTGTTAAATTTGTATTAGGAACAGCATGCCCAAGCTCAATTAAAACAGTATATTGACAACACCAACTATCTATAATAGTTGGCAAAGCCACGTGACACTTATAATCAAGTGTATGGACCCAAGAATGCTGCAAGCAGCAGTACACTCAACATCAATTTCTCCCTTATTTTCAGTGAATAAGGGTCAATCCATTTTAGATGTTCTCATTGTTGTCTCCTAATCAACATCTAACGTATAAGAGATTGATCCCGTGAATTGACAGGTGATAGACCCAGTTAATAATCATCTAGGTGAAATTTTAAGACAACCTAGATTGTCCACAAAATCTTGACCAAAATATTCACCAAAGTTGAAGTCAAAGGACTGGAGGATCTAACCCATCTGTAGAACTGACTCGAAATTCTATGTAAACATTTTCGAAAAATCATAAAATTGAAGATACTCACAACATCTGAGAAGGCAACAGAAAGTGATCCAAGAAGTATGCAGAAAGCAGCACTGTACTTGCTGTCAACGAGGGTAGCCATCAAACTCCAAGAAAGTGCACCAAGAAGTCCTGAAAGAACCAAGTATGACCTTCTCCGATAACCGAGAAGTGGGACAGAGTCACTGCAAAACCAAAACATTTAATCAGAGGAAATTCCGTATAGCAGCATAAGTTGCATATTGAGCAGTGAAGCAAACTGAGGGCATTAAGTAATAGAGATGAAAGAAAAATTAATCCCACCTAATAAATCCATAAAGGGGTTTGACAAGCCATGGTAATGCAGAAAAACCAGATATGACAGCTGTCTAGTCAACGATGTAGATTTGTCAGTCTTTAAAACATATATTAAAAAACAAGACTACACATCATAGTGCTAAACTTCCCAAGTTTATAACCCACCACATATCGCTACAATGCGGCGATTTCAATGCTAGGAAGCTAAAAATTAGAAGAAAAGCACAGCTAACGAAATTAGCAACAAAAAAATTCCTCCCCAAATTCACTCCATTCAGCCATAACAAATAGAAATACAGGACGAACATCAAACACAGACATCATTGGTGAAAAAAGAAAAGTATACCTCTGCAGGATCTAAATGCAAATCATCTTTTAGGTAGAAACTGACAGCGAGCCTTGCAAGGCCTAAAACACCTTGAACAAAGTACACCATTGCAACTGCAACATTATCAGGCGACAATTCCACCCCAAAGCACTTGATTCTGCTAACAATATGTTTGCTTTTACGCACGGCATTCTTATTACTAGAGCTTGTCCCTTCTTCCTCTTCAGATGTTAGCAATTCACTTCTACTACCACCTAGCCCAGGAACAAACTCAATTACACTAAAATCCAATAATCAAATATAACCAAAACATTCCAACTACTCCAACACCTACAAGTATTTGAAAATCGTGCTCATCATCCCAAGAGGTGCCGCTTAAAGTAAATTAACTGGAAAATGCTGTGAAATTGAAGTGTTAGAGAACAACTTACTATTTATAGAACTCAAAAGAGACTCCTCGCTTCGATCCCGCCGGTGAGAAGGCATCGGCATGAGGAATTCCTTCTCCTTCACCGTATTCCGTCGCGACCTCCAGCGACCTTTGCTGCGAGCAACGATGGAGAAGGGATTCCGGGGAATCTGGAAATTGAACCAAGAAGAATAGGAGTAAAAGGACAAAGGTAGATTTCGTGAGGGTAAGATTGGGATTAAGGTAAAATTTATTGAAGCCATTAAAATAGTAATTGTTGAAGCTTTTTATCCGCCAAAGAGGCTGAAACGGGTACTTTCCAATTGTAGTGTTGTTCGAAATGTCTCTTCTAGCCCCACGTGCTTTGAAGATAAAAACTGCTCAAATATTGACACGTAACAAGTCTTCTCCGCTAAACTTTGTGGGCCAGGTTTTGGCCCAATAAATAAAGCCCATTTTCTAATTAAATTGTTAAGCCTCATAGTCATATGGACCAACTCTGGGCCTCCAGAAAGACTTTTGAGGCCCATTTTAATAATCTTGGTTAGGAAATTACTTTTATTGTTCCATTTTTAACTTTTTTTTAAGTGATCTGTTTACAAAATTTCATCCTGCATTTTAAAAATAAAATTTATATAATTTGTTTATGTATATAATTGTGTAAATGAGAATAAATAAAATAAAAAATAAAAATAATTATACCGGTATACATCTACATATATGACAATGCATCATTGGCATCGGGAGAGGAGGGTGAAATATGAACTCAGATGCATCCTCGAATTCTTGAACTTATTCGTTCTTTGCTATCAAATGTTTAAACTTTTATTTGATCATATTGTACACTAAAACTTTTATTTTTATCCATATTAAATCCAAAGTTATCAAATTTGTATAAAATAATAGTATAATTTTAATATATATGCATTAAGTCCCTGAACTCTGATTTTTATTTGTAAATCTCTATTCAAACCCGATTTATATTAAAATAAACGTTTTAAAACCAATGAAACCAAATAAAAGTTTTAAGAATTTTAATAGCAATAAGCAATGATGCATTTTTACCTTATTGTTTTGTCGTATTAATTAATTTTCTCTTAAATTTAGTAACCATACAGTGAAATTAGCCGTATTAGATTCGATTGGATTAATAAAAAAAAAATAGCGTAGAAAGATACTAATAGATGTCTTTTACAAAATCTAATAATATAAATTTAGAGCTCATTTTAAAGATATTTGATTGTGGAAAAAAATGAACAAGAGATTATACAGAGACATTTAATGATAAAAAAATAAAAAAGAAAAAATTAAGTGTTAATTAAAAATAACAGCCCTAACGTTATCAACAGTTCTATTGACTTTTAGCGACAATTATGTTGTATATTAGCAACTGAATTTTTGCAACAAAACTGTGAAATTTAAGCGAGAGAATAGGGATATATATGGACAGTTGTTGTCTTTTAGGGACAGAATAATATCTTTTAGCAACAGTTGCAGCTTAAGACATAGCTTTGTGGACGTTTAGCAACAGCCTTTAACCTTTTAGCCACAAGTTCTTGACTTTTACCAACAATTGGTGGCATTTTGTGACAGTTACTGTGACTTATATCGACAGTTGCTGACTTTTAGAGACATTCTTGTAGATGTTTAGCGACCAATCCCAACTGTTTAAAAGAGTTTAACCTACAAAACAAGAGATTTCTAGCGACGGGTATGGATCTTTTAGCGACAATTGTTAATTATTAGCGTACTTTAGTTTACTTTAAGCAAGAGAACAGACTACTTTATTCAATGGCGTAAGTTACTTTTAGCAACAGATGGAAACTATAGCAAAAGTTATGGTGCACTTCTACCGACAATTTTAAATATTTAACACAATTTATACGTAACAATATTATGCACTTTCTGCTACAACGAATGTATTTTCGTGACATATATGTGGTCAGTTTTTGGGATAGATAAGGTAGCTTTTAACTATTATTTTATGATCTAGATTCATAAATTATATACTTCCCTAAATTACAACCCTACACCACATATATTTTTTAATTTACAGATTAAATTAGCAATAACATCATTTATTTCTTACGGGCCAACAACTGCCGCACATAAATAATCAATAAAACATTGCCCCCAAAAAGATTTATTTTATTACTTCCTAAAAAGATGAAATGGAATGGCATAAGTATCTCTCAATTTTGAGTTTTGAGAATGTAATAAATAACTAAATATTTGAAAGAAAGTTTTTTGATTTTATTTATGAGTCTATCTGCTGCGAAGTGAGATTATTCATATTAATAGACTTAAAATTCTAGATGATTATATCAAAATACCGAATTATAATTATAAATATAACTAAAAGAAATTGAATTTGAAATTTTCTGCGCTTATAATCGGGAGTTGACTATGATGGTGGTGGTTTTAAGTTCGGAAAATTGATTAGAGGAATGTAACTGAGACCTTATGGATTCAAAAATTAATCAATGGGCTAATGCAAATTTGAGTGTGAAATAAAAATCCTGCACAGTTAGATTAATTAAAGGATTTTATTTCTTATACGTATGTACTTTAATATATATATAATCTATCCCATCAATATCACTATCACCATCTAGCTAGCAATATACTTTTTTTATTTATTGATTTGAAACCACTAAGAAATTGGCAACATTATTGAAAATAACGTATGAAGAAAAAAAATAGTGAATGTGAGAAAATAGAACTGAGAAACTTGCTAATTAAGGCCTCAGTCTTGATTGATAGTAATGTTTGCATTATTAAGGAATCTTTTAATGCATAAATAATCAATCTAACGTTTAGATATAAAACACTAATTTGTTGCAACATATAATTCTTAAATCAATTGATTTAGAGCAACTATTACGGTCGAAATACCAACTCCCATGCAAGTTTGCTAATGATCAATTAAATTAGGTAAGAAATTAATTAAAGTTATTATATAGAAAGTAGTTGGCATTTCCCATTAAACAGACATAGAAAAGAACTAATTCTCGATGGCCTACATATGGGTAAAGTGAGAAATGAGAAACAATTAATGGTATTGAAAGTTTGAGAATTAAAAGGAAAAAACCAAAGAAATGGTCCCAAAATTTATTCCAATTTAGGTGTTTCCACTAGCGGAGGGCAAGAGAGTGTGATAGGGCAGGACCGCTTTTGTCTGCCTCATATTCCCACATCTTCACTAATATTTGGTGGGGTTTCTCTATGCTTTTGCTCAGTTACTTTGGATTCTATTACTTACTTAGAGTTATAAGTATAACTCATTTAATTGGTTCCCTATATGAAAACATTCATTGATTGAGGGAAACAATTGTTATTAATTTATAGAACTGCCTCAATTTAGCTCTCCCAATTTTTAATTTTATATATACAAGCACATTATTATTTTATCAAATAATAAAATTAATATTCAACAATTCAATCAACACGTGATTTATTATTCTTCCCTTATGTGTATTTGGTAGTTAGATTTGGCAAATATTACCTTCTTCTACGTATCAATATCCTATTGACATAATGTACTATAGACGGAGTTTAAATTCTTAGTGGTTATCATTATCCATTACCGTAAACAGGTGAAATCCATAAAGTTCTAATAATGTAGAATAAGAAATGAGAGGATTGAAAAAGCAAATAAGTTATCTTCCATATCGAAGAGACACGAGAGGTAAATGATTCTTTAGAAAAGTGATAAACATATGTTGTTGATAGCAACTCTTGAGCACTTGAAAAGAATCAAAACCCTTACTTTGTGTTAATTATATGCTTTTATGCAGATGCTATGTAGGCTTTTTTCTTCTAGTGTGAAAAGCTATCCCATTTTTATGCTCAAAAGACTTCTAAATCCTAATTCCATTTTCACATTCCACCAATATGTATGTGTTCAAACACAATTGTCCAATGCTATGACTATTTTCTAATTAATTTCATCTTATGCCTAATGTATATGTGCAGACACATTAACATCATATTTTACTCATATTTTAATCTATTGGTGTAGGTAAGAAAGAATTTTAAATCCAGCCTAAGCTGATTGATTTTTCTTTTATATATGATAAAATTCATACTAAGTCATAACAGCACTATAATAAAATCCTTATTTTAAGTGCTAAAATTCCGTTGTTATAACTCATATTTCGTGTCACTAAAACTCGGCAATGTTTTAGTGAAGAAATCTCATTTATCCTTCAAATCCGTCGCTAAAGTCTCCATTTTTTTTTCCAAGTAAAGTCTCTAGTTAGTGACAATTTTTTTATATAAAATCTCTTTTTCTTAGAGTCGCACACTGTCTGACCCATAATTAAGAGCAATTATTTCAATGGCATACACTCCATGCATGATATAATGATTGAACCTATGGCATCATTTAAGGGAATCCGAGTTTCTTACCACTCAGAACAACAACCATTGGTAGCAAAAATATTTTTAGTTCTAGGTATTTTTCTGTCTACTATTATTGTTATTTTTTTAAGTGTAATGGTAATAGTTGTGCAAGTGAAGGCATAGGTTTTATCCATTATTAAGAGATGTAAATTGATTTCATTTTTGTTATGAGTAACTCTAATATTATTTGTTCCTTAGTTTTTTTTAACATAAGAATATATTATTGATTTAATTTATAAATGAAAGTATACACCCAATCTAAATTAATGTAAGGTAGAAATTTTCCAAAAAGAATTTGGCACCAAGGTAATTCACCACTGCTGGTTTCAATTTCAACTTAATTTGACATATTGGATGATTTTCTGAAAGAAAATGTGCAAAGACCTTGATATATACCCAGCAACAATTGGGTGATTACTCCACCATTAAGCCTTCTTTCAACAATCCCACATTTTATTAGCCCAGATGTAGATTAATAATTAGAAGATATAAAGTTGGTATATCTTTTGAGTTCAATGATCTTTGATATTCTTTGCAATTGGAGCTAAAAATTGATTTATTCTATATATTCACGTGTCAATTCTGTAGACTTAAAAAGTTAAATTGGAAATCGAAAATTATCTTAAGTAGTAACATATTTTATTTGTGGAATCATTTTAAAAAAAAAATCCAAAATAATTACTCTTTGCATCATTATGCTTTGTTTAACAAAGATCATTATGCTATTAGAGTATATTTCAACTCATTTAATTAATTATTAATTAAATAAAATTAATCCCCCCACCAGTTAAATTGTCACTCTCGGAAAAAATAATTCATTCCACCTAATTGTTAAAATTAGTAAAATTAATTATTAAAATTTACATAAAACAATTTAATGCGACGAAAAAATTAATATAATAATAATTAAAAAAAAAAAAAGGAATCCACTTTAATTAGGCCAATCAACTCCGATGTGCTTTAATTAAAAGATAATTAGTGTATTAAAAAAAGAAAAGATTAAAGTAAAGCTTTAATCATACATCATCATTACACCAAATTTCAAAACCAAAAACTGTGGACAAACCCAACAGCATATCATTCAGCCAAAATCAAAACTCTACAGATAGCTTTCAGCTCCTCAAATTCTTCAACTAAAAAGTAGAAAACTAGTTCCAGACAGATTCAAGAATGGCATTTAACAACCATGTCCTTGTTTATGCTTCATAATAATTATCTTTTCTTTTTCTTTTTTCACTTGGTGTGAAAATTGGATGATGATCATAATTTAATTACTGCCGCAAAAGTTATCCTGATAAATTGAAATTAATTATTTCAGTTCATCAACAAGCTCCATATTCATCTTCAGGATTCATTTCATCCATCACCATCTCCTGGTACCTGCAGTCTTTGCTGCAGAATGCTTTCTCCCCTCTGTAACACAGTAATTAAATCATCAAATTCAATTATAATCAACTTTAATTATAAAGATATATTTTTTTCAATTGCTAATAACAAAATTGAACTAACCTGTACATGTAGATGTCCTTCCCCGGACCAAGTTTCTTCTTGCAAGCATGACAAAAGCTTAAGAAATTCTCCGGTGGATAACTTGACTCGTCAGTTAAAAACCCGGTTCTTGAAGCAGAGAATTCCACCACGCCACAGCAGTTCTCGATGATGCAATCATCGAATATATGAGTTGTTTTCGGGTTAGGTCCATAAGAGATCACACAAGTGTAATCCTCAGAGAGTTCCATCTCACTCGCAGAGAGACATCTAGTGAACATCCGAGGAGAATTCGGAGTATCCACACCCGAATTGGCAGAACCACAAGCTGATTTCTTAACTGGAGAATGAGATAGCCCAGAAGAGAAAGAGTTCTTTGTTTTGATGCCAAAATCAGCAGGGGATCTAGGAGATTCTGCAGGTGAAACAAATGAAGGAGGCAAAGGTGGAATTTGGATCTTTAGCTGTGACCCGAATAGAACCATTCTGCTTTCGGGTTTTGATAATTTGGTATCATCATAATTAAGAGCATCAACAATGCCAAGACCAATGCCTTTAGAGTCGAGCCTGTCCCAGGTTCGCCTGGTATCAAAATGAGGGATTTTCGGAGTCGGATTCGGGTCAGAAAAGAAAGGATTTTTAAGGCTAGAAAAGGGTTTGCTATCAAGAATTGAAGTTGGGCTCATCATTGATTCGGCTGTTTCAGAGAAATTCTTGAAATTGAAGCCAGTGAACAATCTAGGAAACGACGTGGGTTTTCTGTATTTCTCTATTGGAAATGGAATTGAGCTAATATCCGCCATTAAAGCTTGCTTCCTGTTAGCTGTTGTGGGTCTCTTCCTTATCATCACTCGCTGAAAAAACCTTCTTTAAAATAACGTTAACCAGAAAGAATAAAGAAAGAGAGAGAGAATTTACCAGAAAAAGTTTGTATTTTTACTTAGAAATAGCCATGAATTCCGTGGTCTAAGATGAAGACAAATACTCGAGACCTCAAAATATGGCAGAAATCTGCGAACTGGTGATAGGGTATAAGGTTTAATATTAGGAAAAGAATGGGAAAAGATTGGCGCTAGTACAGTCAGAACTAGCATCTTTAAAAAAACCAGAACTGAGAAACAAAACAATAGTAGGATCCATGAAGCTCTGTTTCTGTTTGAGTTATAGGTATGTAACCTCCATTCTCAACAACAGGAACCAGAAAACCAAAAAATAAACACTTTTTTTCCCCGAACTTCTCGCTTTCTTCTTCAATTTCTCAACAAGGATCAGTAAGCTAAGAGAAACGGACATGCAAAGAGGCCCTCATGAGTCATGATCAAGAGACCAGACGTGCCATGGCACCAGAGGCAGACACTACACCCACCAGTAACAAAAACAAAGGATTTTTGTTTTGCCTTCTTTTGGCTCTTTTGCTCTTTTAAAAGCGAACAATCTTTCTTTTTAAAGGCCTCCTAACTCGCTATTTAATTAATATAAAACTCAACCAAAACAAAAACTAAGAAAAAAGATTCATCAAATTCAAGGCTTATAGTAGCAGACAAAATTCACAGAAACCAATTTGTGAAAACAAAACAAAAAAGAGAGTGATAAACGGTGAATGGTGAATGGTGAGTGGGTACTGTTACTCTCTTTTTTAGTATTGTGAATTATCTTTTTCAATACTTTTCGGTGCTCTTTAAACCCCACTATATCAGTAACTCCATAATCAGACCTGAAAAATCGCCATGAAGCTGCAGAGACGACAGTGAAAGTGAAGAGAGAGAGAGAGAGAGAGAGATTGTGGGGAATGAGAATTAATTAGTGGGTTTGATTTTGATAAACCAAAAAACCACTAAAAATGGCAGTTTTTTTCCCGTCTGGTTTAATATGCCAAGTGCGCTTTTATATCTGAAAACCATGGATTTTAATGAGGAGGGTGATGGTGAAGGGTTTTTATTTTATTTTATTTTATTTTGTGATCACCATCATCATAATTTAAATTGAAGAATAATACTAGGAAAACAGAAGCTCTAAGGCTAACGAGACTGCTCAACCGTACCAATGAATTTGAAAATTTATTTGCATGGCTTGGCTTGGCTTCCACAACTTATTTCTTCTTCCTTCAATCTGCTCGTACTTGTACTAGTCCAGTAAAAAAAAGATCCATCTGTACTTCGTAATTTGAGTCCTTAATAAGTTTTAGCATCTACTATATTCTAGGATTAATGTGCAATTTTATTATTTTTAAAATTTATTTACATATAATATTTTTTTAAATATTTTTAAAAATGAATAATGTAATCATTGTACTGACATTTTGGTTAGTTTAATTAAAAATTACCAATTGATTGCTTACATGAACATATATGTACATCAAATGACACATATACGTAAATGGTCAATTGACGAAGATTTTCGGTTGATCGTTTACGTGAACACATATATGGACATCAAATGACACATTCACGTGACGTAAACGATAAATTGACGATTTTCGGTTAAACTAACGAAAATGTTAGAACAGAAATTGCATTGTACATTTTTTAAAATATCTGGAAGAATATTATACACAAATAAATTTTAAGAATAATATTATTTAAAAAAAAACTTCAAAGGCAAAATTGCACATTAGACCTATATTCTAATAAGTTTTTAATGTTCATGAGTTATATATAATTTGCAAGTCGAAATTCATTTTAGAATCTCAATCTCAAATATTGAATTCATTAACGATATAAGGTAAGACGGATGCATACCAATAACATTATTCATTCCGTCGCATTTTAAAAGAAAATTTTTTATTTTTCACAAAAATAAAAAATGATTAAAATATCTCAATTTTATAAAAAAAAATTATAATCATTGATAAAAATAACTTTTATATTTTAAAAAATTTTATTTTCAAAAAAATAGAAAGTGATAATAAAGATAAATATTTAATAAAGTGTACAATTAATAAGAGTATATATGTAAAGTTTTTTTCTAAATTCTGGAAATGACATTTAAAGTTGGACAAAATAAAATAAAAAAATAACATTTTAGAATGAGATGGATGGAGTATCATCATTAGTGATAAAACACAAAATGGTTTATCTATAAAGGGAAGAGCTGGCAATTGAAGGGTCGATCGGATGACTGGACCTGCAAAATGAGTGCCCGATCGAAGCCGAGCATTAGCATTCTGAAACTTAAGTTTAGTAGTTTTCGAAAGGGAATAATTAAAGAGAGAGAGAGTCTTAGATGTTTAATACTTGAAGCCATTGTGTTTTAAGCTATTTATAAGAGTTCTTTGAAGGAATACTTGAATACCTTGGGAAGTGATAACCAGCAGTTAGAGTAGATAAGCGGCGACGTGACATGAAGTAGGTGAAAAGTATGGGTATTGACTTGTGTCAGTTGGCTGACAGGACATGTTTTTCCATCAGTTCGATTGAACATCACGGTTTTTTGAGCTGTCTTCTAGATCACGCTTTGCCTTTTTGCTATTGGGCTTGGGCCCTGCCGAACGTTGTTGGGCCACTTTGGTTGGGCCTTTAAAAATGTATTTGCCATAATTATCAATTAGTTTTATCGGATAATACATAAATTACTCATTTCGTCTCACTTTAAAATGTTTTTTTTTCTATTTTATTTTATCTCACTTTAAATTTTTTTTTGAAATTTGAGAAATAAATTTACATGTATATTTCTATTTATTATACTTTTATTAAATATGTCTCTTTTTATCACTATTTACTTTTAACTAAAATAATATGAAGTTTTTAAAAATATAAAAAGATATTTTTATCAATGACTATAGTTTATTTATAAAATTGAGATATTTTAATTATTTTTTTAATTTTTATAAAAAATAAAAAATTATCTTTTAAAGTAGAACGGAGAAAGCATCACTAAATTATTACTATTTAACATATTATTTTTAAACTAATTGAATATCAAATTATTTTTTATATTATTTACTTATATAATATTTTATTAAAAATACGTAAAAATTATGCCCTTTTATATTTTTAATAGTATAACAGTATCACTTATATTTTAAATAAATTTACAGAACTGACATATTATTATATCAAAAAGTAATTTATTAAAAATTAAATTTTTAACGAGAATATTATATGTTAACCCTTAGTCTTAATCACATATTACTCAGCTGAAAACTTGTCGCCAGCCCAACTCCCTTGCAATATTTCAAATAATATGCTATTAATCGGAGTCGATCTTTTTCTTTTCTTTTTATTTTGTTGGTTGAAAGTATTAGATCCTATGCAAGTACTTTGTCGTGAAAACATTTTGAGTCACCACCAATCACAAAGCTAGCCGGTCATTGGCTTCCTCCTAACCTCGGCGACAAAAGGAGAGATAACCGGGAATTCGACGGACTGTCCTGTCTTTACACTGTTCACATGCGCTCCCTCGTCTTTGTTTTCTTAATGTTAACAAATTACTTTTCGGTGTCAAAATAATTGTAGTTTTAATTTAACTTTTGTGTCTTGTAATATCTTTGTTATTTTAAACATTAAATATTTTTATATTATTTTATTAATTTTTTTTTAATTTCAAAATTTTATTTCTCTTTACTCGTGATCTCATTTCCTAATAAGTGAACAGCACCTAATTAAATAATAGTATTGGGCTGAATGGCATCTTAAAAAAAAAAAAATTCGCCTCTTTTCTATCTAATTTCAAAGGCTTTTATTTTTTTTTTAGTTTTGAAATTGCTGTCAGTTCATTTACAGATGATAACTTCTCTTTTTTTCTCTTTTTCTCTTTCATCTTACTATTTATTAAATTTATATTTGTATTTTTTAATTTTTTGTGTATTTTTTTATTTTTTTATATTTATTTATAATAATTTTCAGATCGATATAGATTTGAAATTTTAATTATCTTGCTATTTATTAAATTTGTATTTGTATTTTTTTAAATTTATGTGTATTTTTTTTTTATTTTTTCATATTCGTTTATAATAATTTTTAAATCAGTATAGATCTTAAATTTTAATTTTATTTATTATTTTTTATTTGTGTTTTAATTTTTTTTTTGTATTTTGGTTTCAATAAACTTAAATCTTAATTTTTTTTAGATACGATTTTCATTTTTACTCAGATCATTTTTGTGTTTTATAAATCTGATTCTTTTTTATAATATTGATTGCAATTTAAAATTTTTGTCATGCGAGTTTATCATCCAAATTTGGAGGTTATTATTTTTCTTAATGAAAGTTTTTATCTTTTTGAAATGATTTTTCCTTTAGATTGAGTTTTTCGATGAAAGTTAGATTACCCGCAATAAGTTACCATTATTTACTGTTTTCATCGAAAAAGTTCAGAGATATATTCCAGTAATTTTATTAATTTCGTACATCTCATATATTTTTAAATTTTAGAAGTTTAAATTTTTTGTCATGCAAGATTGTCCTTCAAATTTAGATGTTATTGTCTTTCTTAATGAAAGTTTTTGTCTTTTTGAAATAAATTTTTGTATAGATAGCAGATGGATTGAGTTTTTCGCTATAAAGCAAATTATCCGCGACATGTTACCATTATTCACTGTTTTTAATGAAAAAGTTTAGAAGTACATTCTAACAACTTTATTAGTTTCATATATCTCATGTATTTTTAAATTTTATAAGTTTATTAATATTTTTAAATGTATTTTTATATTATTAATGAAGATTTAATTTACATTAAAAAATAATAGTATTTTTAATAAATTATTATAAATTTATTTAAAATTTAGACTATTAATTAGTCTTATTGATTTGAACCAAGACAACAAAATAACTTGAAATGGAAATATAACACAACTTTTAATTGCCGATATGGTCTATATTATTATTAATTATAACACAGTTTAAATTACCGAGCACGTAATTTAAATGGTAATGATATCTCTTATTTTAACCAATTGTTTTGAGTTCGAATCATGAAAATGCAGTTTAACTAAATTTTAGGTGGCAGAGATTTGAAGCTCTAATGGTCCTACTAGACTTAAATAGGAATTAGTCAAAGAATGATGGTTTACTGTTTAAATGTCCGCTCAAAACACTTAATGATTTCATAAAAAAAAACATAACACAATCTCATTAAAGAGCAATATGAAAATGGTTAATATTAATGCATTTAATTGTTGTCCATTTTTCTTAAAAAATTATAAAAAAACTGACAAACTAAAGGAAAATATATAAGATTGGTGTATTCATTATATAATATAGTCAATTAATTTCAAGGTCATATTACCTCAATTTCAAAGTATAGTTGTTGAGCTCCGCACTGCTAAACGTCTTAACCTCATCCCAACTATCGCCATCCCGCATAATACACAATTTTAGATTCTTCGTTTATTTTATTATATCATGTAATTCTATTCCTTGAAATTTAATTCTAAATAATTATATATTTATTTATTCACGATTACTTTGATGAACACATAAGGAACTTAATTTATTTATCTTCCATGTAATATATTGCAATTAATTAATATTATATATGCATGCATACACACATACATATATTAAAAAAATCTATTATAATTTATTACATTCTTGAATTAATTTCGGTTTATATTAATTTCAAATAAAATTTTGATTATAATTCAAATGATTAAGACACAAATGGACTTGCATACATCATGACCCCTCCAAAATAGCTTTTTTTTTTAAGAACAAATTTTTGGACTCTTAAAATTTTATATATTAGATTCCTTTAAACTACTTTTAATTAAATTATAATATAATTTAATCAAGAATTTATTTTATAAAAATTATCGAATATAAAAAAAATTAAAAATTCAGAAATTTAAAAATAGATTTTACCATTTTTTTCATTATCTTTATTGTAAAAATACAATTCAAGTTTTGAAATTTTTTTCTTATAATTTGGACTAAGAAATTTTCTAGATCATTCGAATATAATTGCCTCTCTGATCTTTTCATTTTGGACCTGTTCCTAAAAAAATATATATTTTACTTAAATTGTCCAACATCATCCTAATAGGTATTAAAATAGTTATTCTATGCATTTTCTGCTTAATTTCCTAAGGGTCAATTTAATTAACATCCCATTATTGAAAAATAATCTTCGTCCAAATAATTCGTACGTGAAAAATCCAACTTCGGATGGGTCCCACAGACAAGATGGGTCCCACGTTAATGCAAGGCAGTGTCATCATCTCAAAGCCATGTGGAGGCATTTACCTCTAATCATATGTAATGACTGGAATACCCTTGAAAACCCTAGCCTGTGATTTCAAAATTAGGGACCAACTAGTAAATTGGGTGGGCAACCGTGCGGGACCCGTTTGGAAATGATGAGGAATAGGGTGTCAATGATGGAATATGGTCACCGTTTTACTAGATCCGCTCCATCCCATCTTATTGCATTTTTCTTAATATTTTATTCTTATTCGATGTCTGTAAAAAAAGATAATTAATAAGATGAAAACATATAACTATAAAAAATTATAAAAAGAATAATTTAGTAAATTGTAATAAGTATTTTTTATTTTTTTATTTTCAAAGCAAAATATTTTTTCCGCTTTCAAATATTTGTGCAATTATTATTTTTTACACTAATTGAAACTCCCTCCTTTCCATATACAGACACAAAATTGTGAATATTTTAGACATTTGAAAAAAAGTATAATAGTTACGAGACAAAAACTAAAAGCACCTTTCTTTTTTGTCTATTCAATTATTTGTATAATTTATCTTCATACATTAATTAATACTCCCTTCATGCCATTATTAAAATAATTTCCTTCTATTATATAAATATTAAGGTCATAATTGAATTATTTTAATTTTTAAAAAATACTAAATGGATTATAAGTTTATAACACATTTTTTTATTAGTTTTTCAATATCATCACTAATTCTATATTATTATTTCCTTCTCAATTTAAATAGCTAATTTTTCTATTTTATTTCGCTACATTTTTAATGTTCTTTTACGAATTTGAAAAAAATTAAATATCTGCTTTTATTTATTACACACTATTATATTAAATAGAGTAATAGATTTCATTTTGATTTTGTAAACATTAAATAATACACTTGAAATTAGAAAATAGTAAATCAGTCCATTGCTAAATTTTTTTATAAAATCAACATTTTCTAATAATTTTCGTGTTAAAGTGGAATGTTGGAGTAACCTTTTAGGCTTTTCCTAACTCACTTTTTAATAATGATGGAATTAAAAAAAAAAGATTACTTATTTTAAAAAATAATCAAAGCACGCTCGGTGGGACTCGAACCCACAATCGTCTGATTAGAAGTCAGACGCCTTATCCATTAGGCCACGAGCGCTTGTTGCTTCCCTTTCAAACAATTTTCAGTAAATAACTTAAACTTAATTGTTCATCAATGCATGAATCAATACTGCATGTATATATATAGAGGCATGCACGAGTGGTCCATATTTCAGTCTATCGGAAATTAGAGTTTCTTATAGAGGAAATATAGTTTTAATATTGGCTGCCAAGATAATAAATTTTTCTTTATAACTGGGGTTCAAATTGCACATTAAGTTTTGACGATAATTTCCTTCAAAAAAAAAAAAAGTTTTGACGATAATTCACCTCATTGATTATTTATGATATGCAGTAAGATTCTGTGTTTATATTCGACCAATATTATATACGAAATTGAACTTTCATTAGCTGTATCTACAACAGCAGCAATAATTATATTCTTAAGCTGCATCTACAAACAACAATAATTATGCTCTGATTATTTTCGAAATACTCTGAATTCAGAAAAAAGCAAGTTTGTCCCTAAGTATGGGAACATAAATTTAGAATCATATCACATACATCCAACCCTAAGCATGACCCTATAAATGAGGAAGAGGACAAAGAGGAATGATTCTTACTATTAGTTATCGAGATTAAGATACAGATATGGAGGATTAAAGAATCAACTAATACATTTATAAGACAAGATCATCATAATTTGTCCCCAGCTGTACTTTATTAGCTTTGTTTTCAATTATCAGTTATTAAACAATAATAAAGAGCAATCAATTAATGATGCTTTGTGTCTTAGCTTGCTTGGATTTGTGTTAATTAGATTTAATATATTCCCTATCGAAAATAACTTAATCATGATTTCCGAAAGATGAAATGAAATGATAAGATCTCTTATCTTTTAATCAAATTTTTTATATTAATATTTAGAACGGAATGATTTTCATGCCCTAACATCATTAGTAGGGATTATGGTAATAGGAGCTTGATGGTTCCAAAGTAGGTTCCATTTGAGTCTCTTTCTTTTTTTTTTTTTAGTGTGGTATTTTAAGCAAACCCGTATTAACGGCATGCACCTTTAAATCATACCATACTCGAACTAATTACTACTCAATATATTATTAGACACAATTGCGGGAACCTCTTCCAACTAAGTTTACTACATCCACAAACATTCAAACACGAAACCAAACAAGAAACCACTTGTTTAAACAACCAGAACTGCTTTCATTCAGGCCAATTTACATTAGTTATTTGGGCCTCTATTTGATTTTCGACTAACACGACATTGGTTATATTTTATTTGGTGTAGGGGACACCTAAGCATAAAACGAATGATTCATAGATTTTTATAACCGATTAATACAAGGTTCGGTTTTATTCTAATCCCCCATTTTGCCAAACAACGTTAATGATACAAATAAAAAGTGACACAAATCAGTTTTACATTCATATATATATATATATATATATCAAATATACATACAAGTATGGCACGAGTAGATTGGATGTATAAATTGTGAAGTCCACTTTCTTTTACAATAAATTATATTATTAATTTGATCTATTAATAAAATAAATTATGTGCCGTGTTAGCTACTACTGTTAATTAACAAATTTGTAAATCTTAATTAGTATGCTTAATCCATCTTGTTTTAAGTGATCAATTTTAATTTAACAAAAAAATTTAAGAGAATGATTGAAAAATCATAATTTTATAAAAGTAAATTACCTTTTTATAATTTCAAGCACCCCATTTAATTTTTTATAAGATCAAAATTAAATTTATCATTTTATTAAAAATTAAATGCATTAAAATTCTAGATATATCATATATGTGACATTAAAAGCTTATTTTTTTTTATAAAAAAAAATTATTTTTAGCTGAAAATAGAGAAATTTTAAAAAAGAAAAAATATTTAAGAAAATAAAATAAATATGGATGAAAAGGAAAATTTTTGAGTAAAACTTTCAGATAAATATTTAAACTTCTTTGAAATTTGAACTTCCAACCTAGTAACATTTATTCATCTAATTTTATTAAAAGGGTGGGTAATATAGTCCAACTACTAATTTTGAAAGAAAAAAAATCGAATTTAAAAATTTATGTATTTTTAATTAATGATAATTGATACTACTTTCATTTTTTATCTGTTATTTTTGCTAAAATTAATAAATAATAAATAAATTTAAATTTAGTATTAAATTAAATAATTAAGATTAAATTATTAATTTTAAGTAATTTTATTTTTATTGAAAAATAAAATAAATTAAAAAATTATATTATATTAAAAATTTAAAAATAATATATAAATAAAATTTAAATTTTATTTTAAAGTGATATATAAAAAAGGAGGGAGAAAATAATAATTCATCCGTTCTTTTTTATTAGTCACTTTTGTTATTTTTACTAGGATTAAGAAATAATAAATAAACTTAAATTTAATATTAAATTGCGTGATTAAGATTAAATTATCAAATCTGATTGGTTCTGACTTTATTGGGAAAAAAATAAATTAAAAAAAATAAATTAAATTATATTGAAAGTCTAAAAGTGATAGATAAATAAAATTTAAATTTTATTCAAAAATAACAAATAAAAAAAAAGAGAGGGAGTAATAATAAAATTACGGCCCTTCCATTTCTTTGGCTTCGAGAGAATTCCACGCCACATAGACATTTTGAATAGAAATTTTACAATTGATAACTGTCCGCAAACTCCACTTTCCACTAAACTCATGAGGAGATGTTGAGTTATATTAAAGTGATTTAACATTTTTTTTAAATAAAATTTTAAATTTAAATTTTATGAATGAAGAAAATCAACATCCAAAAAGTTTTATCTCTATAGTTGGTTAATCTATTTTTAACTAAATAATGCTAGTAATTATAAAAAAATATTATAAAAGGAAACGTTATTTATATTAGAGGTGAGTATGCACTGGTTCACCAGTTCATGAGTAAAAAAATTAACCAATCTAATAAAATCGATTTTTTAAAATTACTAATAATTAATCAATCCGTTATATTCGGTTAACCAATCAATTGGTTTCAGTTTTTTAGTTAGGTTAACTAATATTTTTCAGTTAACCATTAAAATTTATAATATAAAATTATATAAAAAAATTAAATAAATTTCAATTCAATTTCAAATGTACAAAGTAATTTAATATAAAAATTAAGAAATAAACATAATTTATTAGCCAAAATTCATATACTATAAATTAATAACTAATATTATAAAATATATTTGATATTTATTGAAAATTAGTATACTTTATTCTAAGTCAAATAAAAGTTTGAATAATATTAAGTGTTATAACATAAACTCTAAAATATAAGAAAATGTAATTAAATGATATTAAGTAAAATATGAATACCAATATATGATAAAAAAAATAACATAAATAGATATAATATAAATTTAGTTTAAAATATTATATAAATTTTATAGGAAAATATACAAAATTAAGGCATAATATATATATATATATATATATATATATATATATATATATATATATATATATATATATATATATATATATATATATATATATATATATATATATATATATATATATATATATATATATATACACACACACTAAATGTTAACCGGTACTTAAAAACTTAAACTATAACCATTAATAAAAAATGTAAAAATTAAAAACCATAACTGAGTCAATCGAATCGGTTAACCGTAAAAATCGATTCGATTTCGTACCGATTTTACGGTTAACCATATTTTTTATTTTTTTTCTCATCCCTAATTTATACAGTAGGTTATATGCACTATTTAAGGCTTATTGCCATCATCATCCTTATTATTATTATTATTATTATTATTATTATTATTATTATTATTATTATTATTATTATTATTATCATAAACCTATGAGTCAACGGTTATTTGTTTTTCAAGAGTTATTACTAACCATTAGGCCAAATTATGGAACATTTTTAATATTGGTGTATTTTAAAAAAATATTTTAAGGATTGATGTGCTTTTCAACTTATTTAAAAAAATAGTATATTTTTCCATTCCCGCAACCATTCGTTGCGGGAATAGAGCTAGACCCCCCCCCCCTCTCTCTCTCTCTCTCTCTTCTTTCTCTCTCTCTCGTTGACCCATTAATGCCTTCCCTTCTCTCTCTCTCACCTAGCCTCTCACTCTTCCTCTTTTATCCCACTCTCTCACTTTCCCTATACTTCAATTTAAAATTTTAACACTATAATATTAACTATAATTTTTATTGTTTTAATAATATTTAATTATTCATTTTATATTTAAAATGAATATAATAGAATAATTATAAAAAAATTTATTTTTTAACTACAATAATTAATATTTTTCAATTTAAATAAAAAAATAATCAACTAAAATTATGTAATATAAAAACATATTAAAAATTGTTTATACTTTGAAAAAGAAAAAAATTATTTGGAGATAATGAAATCAAATGTGATATTAATATTTGATTAACAAATGTGATATTAGTATTTGATGAGTGCATAAATAAGTATTCTATTAATAAATATGGTATTAGTATTTGATAAGCATATAATTAATTAATTTTAATTGGAGACTTAGTAAGAAATTAAATAATATTGAATTTAATTTCACAATCTCCAATTAATTTCTTTGTATAAATGATTTTTAATATATTTTTTTATTTTATAGTTTTAGTTGATTATTTTTTTATTTAAATTGAAAAATATTAATTATTGCAGTTAAAAAGCATAATTGTTTTATAATTATTCTATTATATTCATTTTAAATATAAAATAAATAATTAAATATTATTAAAATAATAAAAATTATAGTTAATAGTATAGTATTAAAATTTTAAATTGAAGTATAAGGAGAGTGAGAGGTTAGGTGAGAGAGAGAGAGGGAGTAATGGGTCAACGAGAGAGTGAGTGAGTGAGTGAGGCCCAGCTCTATTCCCACAGCGAATGATTGCGAAAATGAAAAAATACACAATTTTTTCAAATAAGTTAAAAAGCACACTAATCCTCAAAATATATTTTTTTTAAAATATACCAATATTAAAAATGTCCCCTATATTATACTTATTTGGAGCCTAAAATTTATTACCATTTTGAATTAATCGCTCGTAGTACGGTGACTAGGACTATTCATGGATTGGATTGGGTCAAAAATAAAAAAATTCAACCCAAATCAATATATATATATGTGTGTGTGTGTCACACCCTTCTTGAAACAGTTTTTTTCGAAGCGAAATTTAGCCGAAATCGGTACTTTTTTTTCCAAACAAGACGAAATACTTAAAATGCTTTTTCATTAATTCCAGAATCAAACAACAGTCTAACAATAATTAAAACAAACACCAAATATCATACCAAAAACTTGCACTAGCTACTAATCCATTGACAATTAAAAAAATATAATCAAAATACAATTCAATCTTTTACTTTAATAATCTAAGTATATACATGCCAAAAGCTTACACCAACTAACACAAAAATTTTCTCTTTCGATCTGAACTTTCAGTGTACTGTGCTTCCGCAATACTTCAGAACCTGCGCGCCGTAAACACTACGTGCTGAGTATTAAATATGTCCAGTGGTGACTACTAATCCAAGAATTTTTCAAGTTAAATCATAATTTCGTAATTTATGCTACCACTATCTTCATTTCATAAAACATTTTTTTTTACTCCCGTTAACATTAGTCATATTATTAACTCATATTTTTGGTAATCATTGTTCTTTTATTCTAAACTTTCAATTTTTCTTTACAGTATCTTTTTAGGTGGATCGATATCGGATTTACTTTTACTTTTACGTTAATGTTTAATATAACTTTTACTTTTATCATTACCTTCGTTTTATCTTTTAGTCACAACGATTTAATTATCGTTTCATTTATCAATGCGTATTGGTACTCGTGTCTTTACTAGTACCAAAATAAACTATTTTTAATTCTTAGTTTTACTGGTAAATTATTCAATTTGTATTCTAAAAACACTTTTCTGCTATTTATTCTTTTACTTTACTTCAACTTTTATCTAATAAATATATTACTATTTAAAGACTTTACAGCTTTATTGCAAAGTAATACAATTATTTTGGAACACTATGCAGACAAAACTTTTCTTCTTTTATACATTACTTATATTCAAATATTTGTTTGAAACTTACGTCTTTTACGTTTTTCCTCATTGAACAATTATGTAACTTTTTATTATTTTATTCTTTATTTAACTTTTCTTTAAGGAAAACGTTACTTAAGTATTAAGTTTCACTTCCTGCCATTATCATCACTTTTTAACTTTAAACAGGAAAATAATATTATTTTCCATACTTGTCACTTTTACCAAAAGTAATTGGTACAAGACTTACCAATTAATTAAATTTATCTTTTTCACATAAAACAAAATACATTTTAAATCCTTATAAAGCTTAACTAAACATTGATTTAATATTTTATTCTTATGAAACCTTTCTTTTTCTTTTTTCTTATTAATTATACTTTTCAGAAACCTTTACAGATTTATTTTAACTTTGCATATTCTTTCAAACGAAATATTTTTCGTTATAACTTTTTATATTCAATTCAATTAAACATTACCAATTTATTCATTTCGATGTGTCCCTAGTACAATATAACAGGATTCTTAAAAAGGATACCCGGGACTGGACCTGAAGGTCCCACTGAACATATAGAGAAATGATCTCGAAAGATAAAGTTTCACAGAGCAGAAACTGATACATTTTCACTTTCACTGAAGCTATGGAGATCAAAGATCCCACCCATAGCTAAGCAAGTCGCCATGACTTGCACCGCGGTACAGAGATATCCCTATGGCTAGCCAATTATATCCAAAATGAGAATAATAATACATGCTTATTGCTAAGGGCAAAATACTCAATCACATTTACAAACGTTTTTGAACATTTAAAAATCTTTAATTTCTTTCTTTTATTCTTTTATACATTATATTATGATCAAATATACTCTTTTAGTACTTTTTACTTTTTAATAACTTTTATCCTTTTATTCACTTTCTCTTTTTCAGTCACTTTTGTGAATTATTCTTCGATAATTCACTCAGATACTTAAACTTTTCAGTCTTTTATACATATTATAAATTATGAATTATGACATTATAATTCACAATTTCCTTTTTTTCTTTTTATATAATTCTTTGCGAATTATTTTTCAATACTTTTAAACTTGACTTATTACACTTTATTTTTCTTTTTGTCCAAAATTTTTTAATTATTCGCTTAACTCACTTTTATATCATTGGCGAAATGTTTTATACTCTTCTACTCTTTTACTGCTTTTATTGACTAATTTATTTTGATAAATTATTCACACCTTTATTTTAGTACTTTTTACGCAATTAGGAATTTTATTAATATAATTTATTATTTTATGTCTCAATAATGCATAATTTGACTTTTTTTATGGGAGTATTTGTGTCAAATACATAATTATAATTTTGCCATTATAATCATTTATTTCTATTTTTATTATATCATTTCTTCCATTATTCATCGTTTATTATTTCTTTTACCATTTTCGGATAAAATTACATTTTAGTCCCCATATCATGAAAACTTTATCTTTTGACATAATAAGGTCTCCGAAATTATCATTTTGCCCTTATTACTATTTCTTACTTATTTTTACTCATTAATTACATACTTTGGCAAAATTATCATTTTGCCCCAAAACTTTTATTTTCTTTCATTTGAGTCCTTTTTTCCTTTAAAACTTTATTTTATCTTTTTTTATTTACTTATCAACTTATTTCCATCATTTTCATTCATTTCATGAATTATTTACCGATAATTTATTATTCTTATTATTTTCATGATTTAATAATTATTTCGAAAAATTCATAGGTTGACTTTTTATTTTTTGTCGTTGACGTTAATTTAATTTCATGTTAATTCATCACTCTAGTCATTTTTATACAATTATGCATTGCTATTTTAATTATTTTCATTGTACATATTCACATAAAAATTTCAATAAAATCCCAATCAATTTAATAAATTTCAATAAAATTTATTTATGCATTATTTATTATTTAGCATCATTTTTCACTAAAATAATCAATTATTTCTCATTATTTCACAATTTTTACTATAAATATATTCAATATATAGGCTTTAAAATTTTAAAATAAATTTTAATAATTCACTAAAAATTTAAGGGCACCAAATATCATCTCTATATTTCATTTAGGCTAAAATATATTATTTTCATGCAAAATTTCACACTCTTCCCTTAGTGAACAATTCGGCCACCATTGCTTTTCTACCCTAAAATTTTTCTTTCTCTCATTTAAACCTTCATTTCATCTTTACTAATATCCATTTTCATTTACCCTAACAAATTTTTATCAAGTAACAACTTTAACAATTTTTAACCTAATTACATAAATGAGATTAATTCAAATTAAAAGGGAAATCAAGGAATTTTGTAGTCACTTACCTTTTTCCAAGCTTAATCTTCCTTAAACTTCATTTTTCTTCACTTGGCACAAAACAACACTTCATTCTTCATCACTTCCTCTATTGGCTGAATTCTTCCTTCACCAAAACACCATGATTTTATTCTTTTTGGCTCAAAATTAAGGCCCATTTAGGCCTTTTTAAAGTCCAATCCAATTTATCTTTCTTTCCTGCTTCAAATCACTTCAATTTTAATTCCATCATTCTTAAAACATCAAAAATAGGTATTAAATAAATTGTTGACTCAATCAGAGTTCGTTATCGGTCCGAATCAAAATTATCGATCCGATTCAACAACTGCCGGTGTCACAAAAAAATTCAATTCTCATCACCAAAATATTCTACATAAAAATTTATGTAGGTACGCAAAATCTAGCAATATTCGGAGTTTGTTTACTATTTTTAATTATTTATGCAAAATCAAGTCCCCTTCCCTACCGGAGAAATTGACTCGCTACCTTTTTCATATTTTTGACTTTTGGAGGCCAATTTGACCTCAAATTTACTTCAAATTTCAACCTTAGGCTCACCATGACTATTCCTTTCCAATGGTCCAATATAATATTTTTGACTTTCGGGCCCGAAAAATCTATTCACTGCCGAAAAATATTATTCACGGCTGACCCGGTATTGAGGCCATTACAATATATATATATATATATATATGGTTTGGAGCGGTTTGGAAAATTTTTTTATTATAATTTATAACGATTTTGGGGTAATTTTAAAACGATTTGAATACGGTTTAAAGTAAATTAACTACCGTATTCATTAAATTTATTTTCAAAATATAAATTATAAATTGTACTAAATTTAAAATACTATATACTAAATTTAAAACTAATAAATACTAAAATTTATATACAACAAAATATTATACTAAAATATAATATTATCAGTCAAATGTCCAAAAAAATAATAAAAAATAATAGATATTTACTTAATCAATTATAAGATATGATGGAATATATTTAGTACAAAAATGCTGACAAGTGCCAATGCCTCTGAATTTCGATCACTCTTGAATTGAAAGTGCACGCAAATGTAGAAAATCTGTTAGACAAAATGAGTTAGAAAAAGTAATTCCATTTGAAATTATAACATAAAAACCACAACTTCAAAAATAAACAACACCTGATTCAACCTGTTCATATGTTTCCACATTGTTCATTGCTTCTCGAAAATCAATTGGAGCTGAATTCAATCAATTTTAGCAGCAGCCAATTGCTTGTACCATTAAAGGTGACAATGCATTTTCAAAGGGATCTAATATCCTGCCTCCAATATTAAATGCTGACTCCGACGCAACCATTGACACATGAATAGCTAAGACATCTCTCGCTAATAGAGAAAGGTAGGAATATTTAAAGGTATTAATCTTCCACCATCATAAGATATCAAAATTTTCATTAATTTCTTCGTAAGTTTCAACTAAATACTTTACAACCTCTGAGTTACTCTCTAATTTTTATTTTTATTTTTTATGCCTAGAGTATTTATGCTGAAAATTAATGACTTGATTATTTTCAGCATCATCTAAATTCATATTATCGGAGAGTTGACTATTTGAAATAATAACATTAGCTGAATCATTAGTCAAATAATAAATATACAACCTAATCAATGCATCATAAACTTATCCCCCATCTCATTAGCTTTTGATTCATCATACACTTTATTAAAATAATATCTCACATAATTTATTTTGTATCGAGGATCTAAGACAATCGCAACAAACAATAACAAATTCGTATTTGCATCATATTTTCAATATGTTTTCAATTTTATGTTTTCAATTTTTTCTTCATTTGTACAGTTATAGAGTACAAATTACTATTTCATTTTTCATCAATATACCTAACCTATCTATCAATACGATGAGCGCATGAAAAAAAGCAATCGAGGTTACAATTAGTGACATGTATATGTGTTCATACTTGCTCAACATGATTAAGGGAGCTCAATCAATAACAAACGAAAATGCAAGGCACCGACTGACCCACCGGGTCCCACATTGACTTGGGTTCTGTTTCCACGTCAGCATTAATGAGCATCATCCTTTGACAGTGGGGTCCATCATTTGGTTAGACTATTAAGAATAGACATCACATCACCAAAGAGAAACAGAAATCTTTGGCCTTATTTTCAACACGGCTCTAACTCAAATAGCTATCTATCACTTACCTTAAATTAATGCTACGTGTGTTAATCGGTCGGGCAATGCGCTTTACGATGCACTTCGTCGATTAAAAGAAATAAAAATAAATATTTTTACCAGGTCAAAATGCGCCATATGATCATATAAGAGTGTGCAAAAATCGAACTGATTCAATCAATTCGATCAATTCGAACCAATTAATTTGAATGAAATTAATTAAATTAATAATATCGATTCGATTTTTTATATTAGCTATATTTCGAATTCGGATCAGATCGAATAAAAATCTCACTAACCCAAATCCGACCGAACAATTCAATTTTTTTAAATATATAAATAAAAAAAATTAATTTATCTACAATATTAATTAATATATAATATATATTTAATGTAATTTTGAAATTGTTAGTTTGTTGTATTTTTAAAATATTTTTTATGGTATTTAATATTATTTATTTGTATTAATTTAGGATTTTAATTTAAAAATATAAATTAAAAAAATAAAATTCGGGTTAATCGTATTATTCGGGTGGGACCCGAAAAAATGGAATTAATCGGGTAGGAGCCCGATATTTAAATATGGTAGGGTCGAGTGAGGGAAATATAAGAATTTTAATTTTAGGTTAATCGGGTTCGGGTTGGATTCACCCGAACCCGACCGATGCACACTCCTACGGTGATATACTGCATGATCCACGTTATTTGAGGAGACAAAAATAAAAACTAATTAGATGGCGCATATCACAGGACAATTTTTTTAAATAATATATTTTAAATAAATACTTACAAATTTAATGTGTATCAAAAAGAAATTACAAAAGTAAGATTTTTTATGAAACCGCTATTAGATAGAGCGGTTTCGTCAATGTGTCTGCAAGGGGGCCGGATTAATGTCAATAAAATCGCTTGTGGGACCAGCAATTTTAGGTCTGAAACTGCTAGTCCTATTAGCGATTTCAGGTGTGAAACCGCTGGTCCCCCTGAAATCGCTAGTCCCACAAGCAATTTCATTGACATCAATCCGGCCCCCCTTGCATCATTCAAAAAGTTTTTCATTCCCTCTGTATAAATTGTCCAATCACTTTCATTTGATTCACAATAAAAAATTAGAAAATATTATACTCCGATTGTTGTTATATTTCTTTATTTAGTTACAATTATTTACTGTATAATTTTAGAAAAATATACAATTTAAGTGAACAATATATTTATCTCGGATCGAAATTAATTTCAAGAGTATTATCGTGCAAGGTTAGTAAATTTTCATTAATTTTTTATTTATAATTTTATGTTAAATGTATAATAATTTTGATTTTATTTATTAACATGTAGAAATTAGCGATTTCAGGTGTGAAACCGCTGGTCCCCCTGAAATCGCTAGTCCCACAAGCAATTTCATTGACATCAATCCGGCCCCCCTTGCATCATTCAAAAAGTTTTTCATTCCCTCTGTATAAATTGTCCAATCACTTTCATTTGATTCACAATAAAAAATTAGAAAATATTATACTCCGATTGTTGTTATATTTCTTTATTTAGTTACAATTATTTACTGTATAATTTTAGAAAAATATACAATTTAAGTGAACAATATATTTATCTCGGATCGAAATTAATTTCAAGAGTATTATCGTGCAAGGTTAGTAAATTTTCATTAATTTTTTATTTATAATTTTATGTTAAATGTATAATAATTTTGATTTTATTTATTAACATGTAGAAATTAATAAAAATACGCAACCAAGAAGCTCGAAAAATCTCAAGTGTATAGCTAATGGAAAGAGGTATTTTATTAATTTTAATGTATTAATATTTTTGCTGTAATCTGAAATTTAGCCATTTTATTAGAAAAATGAAATTAACAAGTGTTGTTATTATTAGTATTATATATAAATAGTGTAATTGCATTAGAATATTTAAACAATATAAAAATTATAAATGTTATTAAAATTGTTATGAAATGGACCGATATAGTCGTAAATAATTAGAAATTAAAGTAACAGTTAACATAAAATTTTAATTTATTAATAAATTTAAGTAGCAAATAATTATTATTATCATTTTTTATTTTTTTATTAATATTAATGTTGTTTTTGTAGTTAATAATAATAATAATAATAATAATAATAATAATAATAATAATAATAATAATAGTGTTATTATTGTAGTTGTTATTGCTGGTGTTGTTATTATTATTATTATTGTCATCGCTTATTTTACTATCATTAATTTTTTATTATTGTTATTTTTGTTATTATTAATTTTACTATTATGGTTCCTAATGATATTACTATTATTATTATTATTATTGTTTTAATTAATGTGGTTATAATAATAATAATAATAATAATAATAATAATAATAATAATAATTGTTGTTGTTGTTGTTATTATATATATATATAATAAAAGGAATTAAAAAATGTTATTTAAAAAATTAAAGTTATATAATTTATTTAATGAAATATTTTAATATTTTTTCACATATAAGTAATTGAAAGATATCTAGATATACTGACTTTTATTTGCACACTGAAGAAGAAATAAGTGTAGGAGCGTCGGGTTTTCAGTATAATGTATCTAGTCTAAATGCCGTTACAAGGAGAATGAGAGTTAAAAATAGGCCGACTCTTCCTGAATTGGACCATAAAATTCACATGAAATTGGCTTTAGATATGAACGATGTGATTTCAAGAATAATTTATAAAAGTCCAATGTACAATCGTGGATCATTATGTTGGACGTCCGTGAATTTGGCAGATGACGAAGACATGGATGCAATTTATGATAATTTAACGAGATATGACGATTACAACTTGGTGAAATTGATTATTGAAGTTGGAGAGGGGGTGCAGGAGCTAGTCGACCCATTTATGGACAGGGATGTCAATATAGAAGTGAGGCATTGCAAGAAAAAAATATCGAGGCCGGTCATCAGCAAATGTTTAATGAAATCGGTCCTAGTCAGCCTACGCAGTCCTTTAGTCGTCAAGATATTGAAATGTTCTCTCAATATAATTTTGTCAGAAATGCATTACAAATTTTAGACGAAAGTGCCCAACCACAATCTTATAACCACCAAAGAGATGACGTTTCTAGTCAGTTAAGACAGTTTGTAACTCAATGCGAAGATAAATTACTTGGAACACAGGCTAATATCAGTTCAGGACAAGCTCAATTGCGCCGATCAGTTAGCCATGTGCCTAATGCAAGGGTGAGTCAACCCAATCGATCAATTAGTCGAAGGATTGGTGATTTTTTTAGTAAATCACTTTTTAGAAACAGATCAGAAAGTCGTTCTAGTGAGAGGAATTTTGGTGGGGGAATAGTTCCAAAGCCAAGTCATGTTATAAAACTCGATAGTCAACGACATTCGATTTCCCATGTCCCAGGTACCAGTCGACGGCGTTTTGTTTCCAACGTACCTAATAATAGTCAACGACGATCTATTTCTCATGTTTCAGCTAATGGTCAATGCCATTATATTTCTCATATTTCTGATATCAATCAACAATCTTCTGTAAAACAGGTTACAGATATAAAGCATTCTCAACATGTGCAAGCGTTTAATAGAAGAGGTGTAGATTTACTTTGTGATAGCATTTTTGACAACACTAAAAATATGGATGCAAGCGAAAAAACTGGCCATAATGCCAACACTACAAATTATGAAAATGAATCGTCAATGACTTTGGGAGAGGATGATGATGTTGAAGATGTTCCAATGAACAATAATTATGTATCACCTAATGATGATTTAGAAGAAGAAACAATTAACATGATTGCAGATAGTGATGTTGAGGATTCTGATCACACTGAATATGCTAGTCCGCTAGCATCGATGCATCCAATAGAGGATACAGGCCAGACAATCTTTGTCTTTCCATCGGAGCATTACTCAAAAATAGATTTTGATGCAGCACAAGTTAATATTTCTGAAGATGTTCACTTTATGACTTGGGATGGTGTGTCCGAGTTATCGAAAGGCTTGGTTTTTCACAGTAAGGATGAAGTAAAGTTTTGTGTGAAAAAATATTCAATAGTGAGGAATGTCAATTTTAGAGTTGTTGAATCTAAGCCAAATTATTGGGTTGTACGGTGTACAATGGCTGAGGATGGATGCAGATGGAGATTAAGAGCAAGCAGAAAGGAAGTAGTCCTTTTTGAACCCTGACAAGATTCAGGGGACCACATTCATGCCTTGCTGCTAATATATCAATGGATCATCGACAACTGGGCTCTTAAATTATTCGCAATTACATCATGGACATGGTAAATAAACAACCAACCCTACCTATTGATGTTATTATTGAGTTGGTCAAGTAACAATTTAATTTTCAAGTTTCATACCGCAAGGCTTGGTATGCGAAGATGAGAGCAATAGAGTGTATATTTGGTGATTATGTTCAGTCATATCAAAGGTTGCCAGGTTTCTTAATTACATTACAAACATACAATTCCGGAACTGTTTATGAGATTGTGGTGCAACAAATGGAAGACCTAATAGTGAAGCAATTTCAATAGGTTTTTTGGAGTTTTAAACCTGCCATAGATGGATTGACTCACTGTAAGTTGATTCTATTGATAGATGGTACATTCTTGACTGAAAAATTCAAACAGACACTACTTATTGCAAGCTCAGTTGATGGTAATAGCATGTTATTCCCAGTTGCCTTTGCTGTTGTTGAGTCTGAAAATAAATCTAGTTGGGTTTGGTTTATATCCATGCTTAGAAAGCATGTGAGTCAACGTGTTGGGCTTACAGTAATATCGGATCAACATGCTGGTATAATAGCAGTATTTCGGGTTGAAAGGAGTGGGTGGAAGGAACCTCTATCCTTTCACAGGTTCTATTTGAGGCATTTCGTCAGCAACTATAATACGCACCACAGGAATACGACAATAAAAAATCTGCTTTACAAGGCTGGTAAGAAAAAAATAAATTTAAATTTATTTATCCTAATCTGTTTAAAAATGTCAACATATTTCTTACTTGTGTAGGTGCACAATTTCAAAGGCGCAAGTTTAAGTAGTTGATGGACAATATCAAAGACCTCAACGAAGATTCATATAATTGGGCAATGGGGATATCACTAGATCGATGGACATTGTCTGTCGATGGTGGTTATTGATATGGGCATTTGACAACAAATATTGCTGAGAGTATTAATAGTACTCTAAAAGGTGTTCGCATGATGCCAATTACTGCAATCATTTAACATATTTTGGCTTGTTTGGTAAAATTTTACAATCAGTGGAGGGACATGTACATGATCAAAGTGGCACAAGGGTTGCGGTTCACGCCTCGATGTATCGAAATAATGACCAGGCATATTACCAAGGCCCGAGAAAACTTAGTGACTAAATACGATAATCGATATAAAGTGTTCAAGGTAATATCATGTGGAGCACCTGATGTAAATGTTAAGCCCAAAACATATATAGCAAGTCTTCAGAAATGTGAATGCGAATGCAGTAAGTTTCAATGTATAAAAATGTCCTATTCACATACAATTGAATGTTGCATGCTTAGGAATCTTGACATGTACCAATTTGTAGATAACTATTATAGTATTGCCAAGACACTCAAATGTTACGATGGGCAATTCAACCCAATGGCAAACAAAGCATACTGGCCTGAGTATAAAGGGCCTAAATTGGTACAATGCGATTATGTCGATTATTCCACTCATGAATAAAATATGAGAATTTTCCTTCCCAATTCTGATCAGTATGCCCTCTTAAATCCATCAAATGTACTACATCATCGTACTGTGGGGGGTCTGGGATCGGTTAATTCATTCTAAATTGCCTTAGACATCAATCAGGGTGGTGCAATTCGATAATATTAAAACATACTAGTGACACAACTGATGTCCAAAGCACATTTTCGTTAATATAATACTGTGGTAATAAGTGCAGCACATGCTTGTATGGCTCCCAAACCATCTACATATGAAAATAAAAAATTAATTGTTTTAAAATAAAATTTCCTCACTCTATAATTAATTACGAAAATATTATCATAAAGACAAATTATAATTAAACCTATCTAGTCATCACCTTGTACACAATGGATAAATTTTACCTGTATCCATAAGGTATGGACTGATCGAGAACAGGCTCATGGACAAATTGAGGCCGAATATGAGACAGCCTTTTCCATGCCCACATTTATAATAATTGCAGGTAACCGCCAAGTGAATTAGATGTATGTTGGGTTGCAAAACATAAATCTCCATACAACCATGCGAAGACAACTGATCCCGAACTGTACTCACCTACATCACTCACGATCGGTACAAAGCGCATTTTCGTTAGTACAATACTGTGGTAATAAGTGCAACACATACCTGTATGGCTCCTAAACCATCTGCATATGAAAATAAAAAATTAATTGTTTTAAAATAAAATTTGCTCACTTTATAATTAATTACGAAAATATTATCATAAAGACAAATTATAATTAAACCTACCTGGTCATCACGCTGTAAGTCCAACTCGAGACGATACTAAAAAATATCATTGCTATTACTTTTGCTTAAATTCAATTGGGATTGCCACTTGATATACATCAATAATGCATTGTCAATCAGCAAATTACATAAACAATTTTTTTTTTAAAAAAAATATATATATATACATACATAATGGGTAAATTTTACTTGTATCCATAAGGTATGGACTGATTGAGAACAGGCTCATAGACAAATTGAGGCCGAATATAAGGCAGCCTTTTTCAGGCCCATATTTGTAACAATTGCAGGTAACCGCCAAGTGAATTAGATGTATGTCGGGTTGCACGACATAACTCTCTATACAACCATGTGAAGACAGCTGATCCCCAACTGTACTCACTTACAACGTGTAAATCCTCTAACAGTGGTAGCCACATCAAATATATGTAATTATTTGATTTTCCTCGACATAATAGACCACCAATACACCTAAGAATCCATGCCTGTGCAAAACATTGTATCTGGTATTCATTTGCATTGGGTGACAATATATTAAAATTTATCCCCAACCATGCTATTTTTACACTGTTTCCCCTGAATTCATTTTCTGAAGAAACCTGACCCAAAAGATGGCCACATTCATAGGCCCAATTGTGGTATAGATGTCCTGTCCATCGATGGACAAACCGGTGAGTACAGCAATATCTTGCAGTGATATTATCATTTCGCCCACTGATAGGTAAAAAGTGTGCGTCTCTGGTCACCACGTCTCAACCAGTGCAGTTACTAAATCACTATTCACATTCATCACACATATTTGTGACACCCTATAAAATCCTGCCAGTCTTAAGTACGAAATTGTTCTATCATCAATGTTTCTATAATGATTACTTACGTTGCCTCTGCGTGTTACCAATACATTATGTTCGGTCTACAATTTTTTAGATCAACTATGGTTATTTTTTACATGCACTATTTTAAAATATTTAAATAAAGTATGAGTATTAAAAATATAATTACCTGACCATTCCAAATAGCATCTGCTCGATGTTTGCCTCCAAGCATTAGTACATCACTCACGATCGATCCGGAATTAACGTAGCCCTGGTTTCTAAATTGATCCATCGTTTATTACCCTATATGTCATTTCGATAATAAATATTATCTGTACCTTGTATACAATTTTTGTCATAAATAATTATTTCTATGTCCATATCAATATTATTGTGTATAATAATGCATGTCATAATTTAATATTTCATAAATTGACTATTATTATAACAATCACAATACCATACATATTTAACTAATTTCATAAATTTCATTTTTTCCATATATACATAAAAATAATTTCATATTTTAATTTCAAAATATAAATTTCATGCAAATTTGACCTTTTACCTCCCCGCGTCACAAAATTAATTATCAAAATCAAACTGCAAATTAAATATAACAGCAGTTAACTATTGCATTAATTTATTAATTTTTAACCATAAATCCATACTAATTTACCATGACTGATACAATAAATATCACAACTTGTAATACATTATAAACAATTGTTATTTTACAATTTAATTTTCATATGAAAAAATATAATCTTTTAATTTAAACTATTGTTACAACATATTTAAATTTTTATAATATAAAGTTTACTTGCCTTTTTTGGTAGATCAATCAATTAACTAATATATATCACCTATCAAATAAAAATTTAATAATATTAATAATATTTTTAAATTTATTTACACCTCTGATTATTACAATTAACAGTTATTTTATTCATTTTTAATTTTTATCGTAACTAAAAACCTAACAATACAATTTAATTAAACTAGTGCATTAAAAATGAGATTATTTTTCATACATTTATAAAATAATAACAAAAAATTTAAATTAATTCATATTAATTAACTCTAATATATTAAACTCTAAAATCATATTAAAATTATATTGAACAAACAACTAAAATCATATTAAATTAATAACGAAACAAATAACTAAAACCATAGTAAATTAACTAACTAAAATCATATACAAATAATTTACTTTCTATATATTAAATTACTAACCAAACAAATTCCCATAATCAAATTAAATTAATAACTAAACAAATCACCAAATAAAATTTTCATCTCTAATCATTATTATTATGTTTTTATTAGTGTATTTAACTCTATTATTACAAAATAAATAAAATTAAATTTTTTCTAATCATCTATCTAATATCAATTAATTAATTATTTATTTATAAATAATTAACACTTATAAATACCTATAATATTAATTATTTTATTAAATTAAACCTAACTAACACATAACATAAATTATTTATAATGATACATAAAACAAAATAAAAGAAAATAGAACAAGAAAAGAACAAAGAACAAAGAAAAAAACTTATCAGGATTTCAAGCAATGAAGACTACCAAGAGAAAGAGGAAGGAGGAGCTCAAGTAAATATTCAAGCCTTATTCATATAGGGAATTTGCCCTTGTCAAAATGAAAAGATCAGTCAATAGGTACTTTTCAGAAATTCTGCATCGTCGCATGGATTGAGGAAGAATTATTGCACCTTCTGAAATTGCTAATGACTGCGGTGGTTTCAAACCTGAAACCACTACAATCATCAGCAAAATTCAGAAGCGGCTGACACTCTCTCTCCTCTGCGGTAGCTTCGTTTCACGTGACAGCGGTTTCGTAATTCACACCAATCCCGTAATTTCTTCTTGACATACACCAGATTTGTAAATATTTATTTAAAACACATTATTTAAAAAATTATCTCGCATATCACCATCCAAACTTAATAGAATAACATTATCGTAAAAAAATTAATATAGTAGTGATATTGCATTTTTCTAAAATTTTTATATGAAAAATTGAAAAATTTAAATATGAAACTTTTTATTATATTGGAACCAGTTTCATTGTAAGAATATCTCATTGAAAACTATAATATTGCATTTTAAAAAATTATTTATATTTTTCTTGAAAAAATCCTCTCAAGAGGTATTAACGAGTATTGATAATGGTTTCATAAGCAGTTTGGATAAATTGGATTAGTCTGCATAATTTAGAGTCAATTTCACTTATAATCACTACACTTACGCCTAATCGCTTAAAAGTAACTGACTTATTTTTCGTGACTTAAATGTTACTAAACTTATCACATTTTTGCAGAAAAGTTATCTTAACCAGTTTTTGGTGATAATTTTTTCCAAAATGCTGACGTGGCATGCCACGTCATATGCTTAAATACACGTGATATAACATATCAGTAGCCATATCACCGAAAGAGACCATATTACACGATATGTCACCACACTACGTCATATTTTTAGATACGCATTGCCTCTTCTGGTAACGCGACTGTTGACGTGTCGTGTCACATGTGTCCAGGTATATGATGTGGCACGCATTTCGGCAAGAGTAATCATCAAAAATCGGTTAAGATGACTTTTCTGCAAAAAAATGATGAGTTCAGTGATATTTAAGTAATGAAAAATAAGTCAGTTACTTTTCGGCGATTAGGTATAAGTTGAGTGACCATATATAAAATTGATCCGCATAACTTGCCAATTTCATGCAAATAGTTCGGTTAATTCTAGCAATTCGTGTTCAAGATAAAGAATTTGAAACGAGAGAATAACGTTTTTAGAGATATTTGTTATTTCTGAATGGTACGTAGCAGAGTTTTTTAAACATTCAAACTCCAGCTAAATAGCTAGGAAGTAATAAGAGTTTACCTTTTTCGATATTTCGGAATAGAAAGTGATAAGAGTTTTTTTCTATTTCGAAATCATAATTGATTCAAATTTTGTGATCTCTATGAAATTTTGTATTTTCAAGAGATTTGCTCTAAATAGCAGTCTGAAATTTCTGGACACTTATAAGTATAATTCAATTAAAATTTTATAAATAAAACACACACATATATATATAACAAGCTGTAGTTTTATATAATATGAATTTATGTGGGGTCTATGCTTGCAAAAGTGTTTGTTACTTGATAGTAAGTCTTAGGTGAGAAACAATTACCACTTCATAAAAGACTTTTTACCTTAGAAAAAAAAAAATGATGGCAAAGAGAAGTGGGTGGCAATGGCATATTTTAGTATTCATAATTTGTCCTTAAACGCATGCACCACGAACACGAACACGAACACGAACACGAACACCCATTTGGTAGGCCCCGCTTCAGATAACCCCTTCACAGCTTTCGTCAGTGCTTGTGGGCCATTTGTTTTTTCAATCGCCCTTTACCTTTTGAACTTTGAAGTAATCAATGCTATGTTGATCGCAAGTTTTGTTCGATGGCAGCTAATGGACAGAGCTTGGAAAAAAAATATTCGTTAAGTGAATAAATAAAATTAATATATATATATATATATATAACTAATTCAATTAATTGCGGATAATGACTTTAATTTTTTAAAATTATAATCAATGAATTTAGACCAATATATAATATTTGATGAATTTCGGTGGTGGTTGAGAAAATTATCATTTTATATATTTATGTTGATTATATATTATGGAAGGAGAAGAAAGTGTTTGAAAGAAGTTTTTTATATTTTTCATGCTTACAAATTTATTTATAATTTGTAATTTATGTTCTTAAACTTTATATTTTAATTTTACGAATGGATATTTTTTTTATACTATATTTGATCATAAAATAATTTTGTGTTGGATTTTATTTAATAGTTATTTGACAACAAATTTAGCGATTGATCCATGAGCTGAATTTGGATATTGATTTTGCAAATCCGATGTTAATGAATTTAATTTGAAAAATAAAGTATGGACTTATTAACTAGTCTATATTCTTCCTTACTAATGATACTTGCTTCATTTGAAACTTGTTTGTTAATCTTAAAATTTAATTAAGTTTAAGCAAAATTAATTCCTAATATATCCTAAAAAAAATCCTGCACTTTCTTGTTTTGAAAAGAGGATTAGAAAGATATATACATCTTATACTTTTTTTTTTTTTGCTTTTTTCGTATTCAATTGGCTATGAACAAACCTCTTGAAGAAGATAGTATAACATACAAGAAGACAATTGCATTGTTTGTCTGTATGACATGGCATGATTAACCTTGCAAGACATGTGGTATTGCTTAACAACGTCGTGAAAAGTGAAGGGTCGGTTTGCTTATTTTGTCCTTTTTTAAATACTAGATGCTATTCTTCTTTGTTTCTTGTATTGAAAATGATCTTTAATTAAAATGAACAAGAAAAAGGAAGCAAGGTAGAGAAAATGCCCATTGTTTTAGAAAAGAAGCTGCTGTTTGCCCAATATCTTCTTCAATTTCCACATTACAATATAAGTTCATAATGGGAGAAAATAACTTTGATGGAGACTACATATAAAGGAGGCTCCTTTAATTACACATGCAATTATTCTCTAAATTCGGTAAATAGATTTTTTTTTTTTAATAAAACAAGCCAATAGCAGATCTTCACACGCAATTGATAACCATTTATGGACTATTTTTTAATTTTTTGATTTGATGTATCATTTTGCTATCAATTTAGAGGAAAAATTAACAGTAGGTGGACACCTTGACTTTCTCCTTAGCAGCAAAAGATCTTATCCAAGTCTCTTTCTAATTAATTAGAAATAGAATTCACTTAGTTTTTGAAAGTAATTATTCATTGAGCTTTCAAGAAGCTGAAGGAAAAGGAAAATTTGACACGACTTGGATCGTTATGACGCTCTGCTTTTGTAGTTCAAAAAGATATTATATAGATTGAGTCTAATACATAGATATTGTCAAATTAATTGATATGATATATTTTCTAATAGTCTCATTATTAAACGAATAGTTTGGAACAAGAAAAAGAATAATTAGTCATATTATCTATGCAAGTACATTAACTTAAGAACAAACTTTCATATCCTTACTGGACATGTTATTAATATTAATTGTGTTGGTTATCAATTGTCGCACTTCATTGTTTGTGGCGATGAGTGAAGGGGCAGTTACTTTCATCATGTTAATACTTGCGTCATTGTTTATCAATCAATTAATCAGGATTAATTTATGCAATTAGCGAAGTGACAGGCTCACTTAATCCACCGTGAAAGATAGAGATTACTTGGATATATTCACAAGAAATGTTTATTATTTCATTGATTAATGTCCCCATTGGAGCACTTTTCTTGCTATTGTACTTTGTGAATTGTTTTGATGTGTCAGATGATGAAGATGAATTAATCAAATAGCGTAAAAGGTTAGATGAAAAATGAATTGAGTTTAGGATCTTCGTGCCAACATTTGGTGGTTATTCTCCAATTAATTTGGAAAGTACAAGAATTGGTAATGGAGATTGATATCAAGGGCTTAGCTAAACTTTTTAGGTAAACTTTTCAGGTTACTTATTCGTGACAAAATACTTGGAATTCTCTGGCCAAGTCATCAGAGATCATACATTAAACTGAGTTTGAATTACATTTAACTGCTCCCATAACAAAGTAATTAGATCTGTCTTGGACATGCAAGGCCCAAGTTTAAATACTGAAATGGGCTTATAGAGAGTTTCCAGAGCCTGGATAGTAAATATATCTATGTATATCAGAAAAGGGAATCTTTCGACTATCAGCTTTCTTTCCTTGTGATTATGTAATGTTGTTCTGGGTTTTCGCAGGTTGTCCTGGGATTAAGCCTTAAACTGATAACGAATCAGGATTTGGTTTAACAACCAGAATTTAATCAAAGGTACAGAAGATTTTTGAGTTCGATTATTCATTTCGATATTTATTTTTGGACTATATACCCCTTTCTTGTAATTAGAAAATTCTTGTTTTACAAGAACGAAATAGAATTAAAAAAGCTGCACTTTAGCTATAGATACTAATTACAATACTTTGTCAGTTGACAGGAAACTATAAATGGTATAATCTCTAATTTCACCTTTACAATAAGCATATTTCCTCAACAGACCTTCCTTTAAAAACCCAACCTTCTCTACAGCTCTTTGAGATCTCTTATTCTCAGCCTCAACAAGAGCTTCAAGCCTGACGACTATCTCAGGTTTATCTTCAAAAACACTACGCAATGCCATCTTCATAGAAATTGTGGCTATTCCTTGTCCCCAAAACTCTACACCAATTGCATATCCAATGTTAGATCTGCACCGATCAGCGCCTGAATATTGCCAAACCGAAATGTATCCAATGGAATGATCATCCAAACATATGGACCGACGCCATGATTGGGGTATGGCTACTTTTTCAAGATGTTCTAAAACTTCTTCTCTGGTTTTAAGGGAATCCCATTTCTCTGTTACTCTATCATCCCTCGCCCAGTTTAGCAGATCGTCAACGTCAGATTGCTTGAAAGGACGCAGAGAAATTTTTGATGGATCCATCAATACAATGGCTAGTTAACTTAACAGATTATCCTGACAACAATTTGTATATAACTTAAACAACCTTATCTTTTGTTAAGGTCTAGTTTCTGATCAACTGCTAATAAAAAGAAAAGTCAAGGTTCAAAGCTGGTTCCTCATTCTTGTTTTTATATAATTAACTAGCATTTTGTTGGTACTAAAGTCTTTGTGTCCAAGTGTTTGGAGAATTTCTCTTGGGCCGTTCGATCTTTTCTCATTGGTTTTTACTTAAAATCAGATCGAACAGAACTAATTTGGTTATTAGTTCTGTTCAATTAGATGCAAAATCGGTTCTGTTAATAGCTGATAAACCTAAAAGAACCAAAATTGTTTCATGTGTCATTTTTGCTTAATAAAATTTTCAAAATGTTAATCAATTCGGTTTTAGTGAGTTGTATAAGAGAATTTCGGTTATTATTTCGATTATTTTAGGCTAAAAAGTTCAAAATTTTTGTTAAGATTAGATTTATTTATTTTTTCAATAAGCAATGAAGATTACAGAATCTTTTCAGCTGATAGGAAACTGAAGATAAAAAAGTCAGCAGGTATAGTATCTTTAGACAGGAACCATTTCCTCAAAAAACCTTCATTCGAAAATCCAACCTTCTCCAGCAATCTTTGAGGTCTCTTGTTCTCTGTCAAAATATAAGCTTCAAGCCTCACCAAACGAGGCAAATCTTTGAAAACTCTGCACAAAGCCATCTTCAAAGCAATGGTGGCTATGCTTCTCCAGAAATCAGCACCAATTGCATACCCAATGTTAGCGTTGTGTTTCTTATTTGTGTTTGTTCCTTGCCAAACTGCTCTGTAACGATCATCGAAACATATAGAGTGTTCAAAGTGCTGCGATGCTAAGTGCTCTCCACTTGGCATTTGGCTTGCGCTTGTGATATATATACTGCTTAGCGATCTAGAAGCTTGCAAATTTAGTGAGATTGTATGGTCTTAATTTACTTTTTGAACATGTATTCGTTGTTACATGCTATGAATGTTGACATCAGTAAAATATCGTTGTTAAAGGGGTTGCAATTCAGTGCATTACGAGCAAGGCCTTGCAGGAAGAATGGGTGAAGAGCCAGTATTTTATAAAAATACCCTATAAAAATTAAAAAGTAAGTAAGAAAAAAGAAAAGAAACATAGGTACATTACTTTTGTTCTACAAAATGAAAGACTTTTAAAAGCCACATTTTTAGCTCTAAATCCTTAAATAAATAGAAAGACAAGTGTTTTCCAATTACAAAACCTTGTCTGTTGACAAGAAACTGAAGAGGAACATATCTCGAATTTCACCTTTACAAAACCCATATTTCCTTAACAAACCTTCTTTCAAAAATCCAACTTTCTGCGGCACCTTTTGAGACCCTTTGTTCTCAAACTCTAGTCTGCCAAGGCTTCAATCCTTACTAATTCAGGAAAGTCTTGAAATACACTGAGCACAGCCTTCTTCAATGCAACTGTGGCTATGCCTTGTCCCCAGTATTCAGCAGCGACTGCATAGCCAAGGTGAGCTCTACACCGATGGTCACCGGATTCTGGCCGGACCGAAAGATATCTGACTGAACGTTGGTCCAGACATATGGACATTCGCCACGGATGAGGAATGAAAATGTTTTGAATGTAAGTTAAAGCTTGTTCCTTGGAATTAATGGAGTTCCATCTTAGGTAACGGGTTACTTTATCATCGCTACCCCTTTTAGAAAGTCATCAGCATCAGACAGCTTGAAGGGACGCAGGGAAATTCTTGATGGATCCATCAAATAAAAGATTGAATATCTGGAAGAAGACAATATATGTTCATTACGTAGGGAAATTGAATTAGTTCATTGGAAAAGTCAAATGCTGAATAGTCAAAAAATTGACGCAGAGAAATTCTTGTTGCATCCATAAATACAATGACTAGTTAATTTCTACTTATTATCTGGTTATTTTCTAAGTAAGGCGGCTATAACGTATGCAGATGCAGGTTGCGAGTAAATTTTATTGCAGTTTGGGAGTGTTGGCTGAAGTCACATCCAAAGATGATGACTGACATTAAATAAACTGAAGTAATTTTCAGGAGGAAAAGTTTCCACCCTTTTAATGCAAAGATCAAGTAAATGAGCAATTAGATTATTCAAACATGAATATAAGAAGAAAAAAAATAGAATATTAATTAGTAACATCAAATTGAGGCATTTTTTCTCTTACACTCGCACATATTAAATTTTAAAAAAAGCATAAAAATCTTTTATATTATGATCAAAACTAATTTTCAGAAAATGAAATTATGGAAGTACTAGTTTTTTGATTAATTTCTGAATTTTATAGGATAAAATAACGATAGTTTCTCCAAAATTTTCAAAATTGCTTTCAACAACTAAAAATGGCAGGTTTTGATTTTCAACAGCTAAAAATAAATTTTTTTTTAAATATAAATACATGTTATTTTAACTTTACAAAATTTAAAGAAGTTGAAAAAACATTTTATTTCCTAAACAACCAAACTTTACATTTTTAATTCTCATTTTGACATCTTTTTCACTTTTTAATTCTCATTTTAAACTACTTTGAAATTTGTGTTAAAACATTTTTGAAATATTTATAACAAATATTATACACATATTTTTAAAATTGAATTTGAAAGTTAAAATTGAAAAAGAACTTATTAAAATATTGTGAAATTTTTACATTGCATTATTATTTTTACTCTCCGAAATTTATACATACATGCATTTTTTTTCCATCAAACATAGCGGAAAAAAAAAATCTGTAGACACTTAAGTCGCTCTCCATTGTGTGTGTATCAGACGTGCACGTGGTACTAATTTAGCGGTGAAATTCTTGATGGAGTGAAATTCTTTGTGGACCCTTTAATGCAGAATAAATTAATGGTAGTCTTAAATTTGGCTAGTGTAAAAGAGGTTGCTCTAACTTTATTATATTGCCAAGTTTTATTAATTAATTGATTGCTGATCTGGATGTGCTCCCGGATGAAAGTAGCAGACAAACCACAGCTAAGTGCATCTATATCAAGTAACAAATTCCTTTTAATATTATGAATCAATAAATGAAAATTAAAAATCCATGTGTTAATAATATTCTGTGAAAAAAAAAAAATTCTTCGTATGAATGGTCTCATGCTCGAAACCTTACCTGCAAACTTAGAAATTGACTCTAAAAATTTCTTGAAGAGTGAATTAATGGGGTATTATTTAAAAGGATGGAACAAAAAATGCAAGAAGACTTTGACAAAATAAATAGCCATGGCAAGAATGATCTTTCATTGATAAGATCTGATGAAGTAGGGACAGATAATGCGAACAATATAGCAACTAATATAAGTTAATTAAAAGCATAAGAGTACATTTATTCCATAATAATAATAAAGATTAGAGAATTTTATCAGTCGGTAGGAAACTGAACACAAAAAAGTCATGAGGTTCATTATCTTTATACACGAAACCTTTCCTCAGCAGACCTTCTTTCAAGAATCCAACCTTCTCCAGCAATTTTTGAGATCTCTTGTTCTCTGGCAAAGTATAAGCTTCAAGCCTCACCAAACCAGGCAAATCTTTGAAAACTCTACACAAAGCCATCTTCAAAGCAACGGTGGCTATGCCTTGTCCCCAGAAATCAACACCGATTGCATACCCCATGTTAGCTTTGTGTTTCTCATAGATGTTTGTTCCTTGCCAAACTGCTATGTAACCGATGGAACGATCATCTAAACAGATAGAGTAGTGCCATGGATGAGGTATAGCTACCTTTTCAAGATGCTGTACTGCTTCTTCTCTGGTTTTAATGGCTTCCCATCTCACATTCTTCGCTACACTGTCGTCACTACACCATTTCAGAACATCTTCTGCATCAGAAAGCTTGAAACGACGGAGTGAAATTCTTGATGCATCCATTGATTAATACATAAGAAATTGCAGCCTTGACTCTTATTTATCTGCGGGCAATTATTTGAATCTGCTGCCCGTTTAGGATCCGTTTGGTGGATGATAGTCTATGATTAATTAATGTACTGTACAATATAGTACAATATAAAACAATATAATTTTAATAATACGATATTTGAAAAGACCGTATGATAATATGTAATTTTATAATATTGTTCTAAATTATCATACCTAACATACTAATAAATATTAGTTCTAAATTATCATAATAAATATTAGTAAAATTAATTATAATAAAAAGTAAAAGTAATACAGTTAAAATAGTAAAAATAAATAATGAAAATTATAGAGAATTATCAAATTAGTAATTCTTAAAATTAGACAAAATTATAATTTAGAAATCATAGGATATAATACCATAAAAAAATTATATTTCCAAATATTACTTTTTAGAAAACAATTTGTTATTGAATCATACCATTTCACCAACCAAACAATGCATCAGACAAATAAGAATATGATACCGCTTTCTTATTTTTTAGTTTTCTTTTCAAGCGTTACGGCAAACAATCCGCGTAAAAGGAATTCCCATCACGTGCTCAAGACTATATTTCTTTATGTGATGTTAAGCGCTGTCAACTTAGCATTTGGCTTTTGATATTTTGTTCAACCAAATTATATTTTAGGCTTTACAAGTAATTTTATCCCTAAAATTTATCCAAAAATATAATATTAATTTTAAAATTTATTTGCACGTAATATTATCCCAAATTTAAGGGGTAATACACATTAACCCTTTATTTTATTGCAACCATTGTGAGGCTTATAGAGTTTTCTTAGTTCTTGCAGGTGGGTCATTATGATTACCTACTTGGTAATAAGCAATGTTTTCAGAAGCAACTCGAAGATCGACTCGGCTTGCCAACTGATCGTCGAGAGTTAATTGGTTGGATCGAATTGACTCGAAGTTTTTTATTTTTTTAAATATAATTATTTATAAAAAAATTAAAAATATTATATGCCAAAATACATTCAAAAATTTTTTAGTTACCAAATATCAATATAAAAATATTAAGTTCAATAAAGTTTTTAATTATATATATATATTACTTTATGTAAAATTACATTGCTATTAATAATGATGCCCATTGCTACATGGGATAAGCTAAGTAGTGTCGCACAAAATGCTATTAATAATCTTGCTATAATATGTCACAATAGCTATTTAGCATTTATGATTAACTTGGTCCATGAAAATGGATATTTGTCTTAAGTTTATTTCATAAACTTTTCATGAACCAGTTTAGTAATAAAATTTTTATATATACAATGTCTATTTGATTACATCAAATTAGTTGTTTTATCAAAGACTGAATTAAGTTTTGTTAGATATTAAGTTCATGAATAAATTTATAGACTAATCATGTTTGATAAAACATGATTCGTAAATATGGTAGTAAATTGTGCATAGACTTATTTGACATTTATTGCTTTGTTTTTTGGGTTCAAATTCACAACAGACTCCACAGCAATCCAGCAAAGAAACGGAAATGCAGAGGACCCAAAAAAATATACCCTGCAGCCACCCTCCCTTCCCTACAATCCAAGAGGAACCAACCTAATTCACTCTGCCGAAAATACACAACCAGCGATTGAAGGCCTAAACAAACTAATCCTCCTCTGCCTCAACCTATTAAACACTTCCCCTAAAAGAAAAACTAAAAAACCAGTGATTGAAGGCTTAAACAAACTAACAAAGACAACAAGTTAAAAATTACAAGATAAAGGAAGAAACTTATTTCGATCGGAAAGGCTTGACTTTGAGATTTCGATGGTTGAAGATGTGTAAACAATATGAAGAAAGTGAAGAAAAAGATCAAGTCTTCGAGGTGAAGAAACCGCACCTAAAGAAACAAAAAGCCCCGCTCCAGGTGAAGAAGAAATGAAGAAGAAGAGAGAAGAGGAGGTGGTTGTGCGAAATGAAATGGATGGCTGGATGCAGAGAAGGGAAATTTAGGAATTCATGTATTTTTCCCTCAAAACGCAACATTTTTATGTTGAATCGGATCTGATCCGAGTCGATTTTTTTCGAGCCAAACCAATTTTTTTCCAGCCAAACCGAATTTACACTCCTTTCGATTTTTATGTTAGATCGACTCAAATTACTGGTCGAGTTACGATCCAACTGGTCCGACCATCTGAGTCAACCCGAGTTTAATAACCACGGTAATAAGTTACATTTATTACATGGGATAGTTGACAAAAAAAAAAATAAAGGAATTCTTTTTAAAATATTTCAAATGCAAAAAAGATAATCTATTTTATCCCCGCATTCGAATAAAATATCGTTACAAATAACTTACTAGGAAGACTATAACTCAGCTTCACCCGATTATTTACAAGTGAAATTTTATGGTGTTAGTTTACTATTTAGAAGCACAACTGCCTCTAATTGGGTGATCACTCGATCTTATTGAATTAAAAAATATATAAAATACTATTTATAGTTCTATTTTCATTTTAAATTAATTGTTTTAAAATATTTAAATGATTTTGTTAATATTTAATTAATTCGATTAAAATAATCCCATTAGAATGAATTATTATTTGTGCTTTTAATAATAATAATTTTGATGTATTTCTTAGTTATTTATTTGTAAAATTAGTTTTGACCGTTGAAAAGGCATTTTTTACATTTTTTACATTGTGAAAAAAATATTTGCAAAATTTTATAAGAGTTCAATTATACATTGAGTATGTTTGGTTATTTATATTGAAAAAATATACTTGAAGTATGAATAATGAAATAATTATTCAATAATTTTAAAATATGAAAGTTGTATGATAACAATTGTAATATTATGAGAATATATATATATATATATATAGTTTTTACGTGAATGGATTTTTTACTATTTGTAATAAATTTTTGATTTCGTTTGAATCACGGTTAACAATTAGATTTGTTTTGGACATGTGAGGCCCAAATTTAAATGAAATGAGCTTACAGATTTTACAGAGTTTCCATATATATCTCCCTAATAAATAAAGAGAAAGACGAGTAAAGATATTGATAATACCCATGTCATTTGGGGTTGATATTCCTTTAGTATAAGGTCTAAAAAGATCCAGATTTATTTCGGTTATCATATCAGTACGGTTTGATCGGATTAATAGATTATGCCTCTATCATGTTAGTACAATCCAATCGGATGACATGTCTTATCAACCCGAGAGAATCTCACCAGGCTATCTCTAGGTACTCAATAGTGCCTAATGGAGTTTTGACGCAGTGGGTGGATCAATTCGGTGTGACAGGTAGCGTGTGTAAGAGGATTTGACAAGTGTGTGACAGGTAGCGTGTGTAAGAGGATTTGACAAGATAAGATCCTATTAAGTTGATCAGACATATTATGGATATGACATAGTCTATCAGTCCGATTGGATTATATTAACATGATCAGCTTATCAATTCAATCAGACTGTACTGGTAACTGAAATGAGTCTGAATTTTTACTTGGAGTTAGGCTTTGTACTGAGAGAATATCAAATTCAAATGATATGAGTATTATTAGATATTAAGTACAAATTTTGTCTCTTGACCGGAAATTATAAATGATATAATTTTTAATTTCACCATTACAATAAGCATATTTCCTCAACAGACTTTTCGTTAAAAATTCAACCTTCTCTGCATCTGTTTGAGATCTCTTATTCTCAGTCTCAACAAGAGCTTCAGGCCTGACGATCTCTAGTTTCTCTTAAAAAACACTACACAGAGAGAAACTTGTCCGTTGACAGGAAACTAAAACATAATACAATCACAAACTTCACCTTTATGAACAAAAGCTGCCCTGACGAACCTTCTCTTATAAATCCAACCTTCTCCAGCAATTTATGAGGTCTTTTGTTCTCTTTCAAAGTATATGCGAGCTTCCAGCCTGATTAAATCTGACAAATCTTTGAAAACTTTACACAAAGTCATCTTCGAGACAATGTTAGCTGATAGCAAGACTCGGTAAACAGTCTGGATAAATCAGACAAAACTAGTTAGATAGCTCAACTATCCTGCACAATTGGCTCAGACAACTTGCACAATTCGAATTGGAGGATAATAGTTCATACATTAGAAATAACGATTTTTGGAGTATGTGACACTGACACCGATAGCGGCCCAATTCCTGGATAACTCTAGCTCTGATAAAATAAAAAGAGAGAGATTTATCCTTATTTACTTACTTTGGATTAACACGAAACTTTATTCATATTTAGACTTATAAACACATTCAAATTCTACTACTGACTCCTATAAACTGTTAAACAACTCAGGTGTGTACGTACTTCTTCACACTTTTTATCCCTTTTTTTTATTTTTCAGGTCATCTTCTATTTTTGAAGAGTCAAGTTGTGGACGTTTCATTGCCAAATTGTTACTAGACAACAGTCTGATTTTTCTGAGCTATTATCATTTACCTATGCCTAGTCCCCATAAATCAACCCCAATTGCAAATGCAATGTTAGCTTTGTGCCTTTCGTCGGGGTTTGTTCCTTGCCAAACTCTGCTATGTATCCGATAGAATGATCATCTAAACAAATAGAGTAATGCCATGGATGAGGTGTAGCTACCTTTCAAGATGATGTAATGCTTTCTTCTTTGGTTTTAATGGCTTCCCATCTCACATTCTTCGTTACTTTCTCGTCGCTACACCATTTCAGAAAATCTTTTGCATAAGAAAGCTTGAAAGTATGGAATAAAATTCTTGATGGATCCATTAATTAATACAGAAGGCTTTTAAGTAGTTGAAACTTTGGATCTTTAATTATTGATATATAACTATACTAATCACACTTTGGATCATAGACTAAATATGGAAAAATGATAATTCTAAGAATTCAAGTTTTGCTAAGATAATAATATTAATATTATCTTTTTATTCAATAGTCAAAATTAGAATGAGAGATGTAAATGGGAAAAAAAATATCAAAATTTTGTAAACTTTGAGCAGTTAGGATGACCATCTATTATTACTCCCATCTAAGGCCTTATTTAATTGGTGATATGGTATGATTTATTAATATATTGTTCTTTAGATAATAATATTTGAAAACATAATTTTTCTCATAATATTGTACTCCATGATTTTAATACATAATTTCTAAATCATGATTTTATATAATTTTGAAAATCATCAATTTAATAATTTTCTGTAATTTTTATTATTTACTTTTACTATTTTAAGCTTATTATTTTTACTTTTTATTATAATTAATTTTACTAACATTTATTATGATAATTTAGAATTAATATTAATTAGTATGTTATGTATCATAATTTAAAATAATATTATAAAATTATATATTATTATATAAATTTTTTAAATATTGTATAGTTAAAATCACATTATAGCATACTATACAGTACATTAATCAACAAACCAACCCTAAATGCATTTATATTATATGCATTTGTTGTGGTGGTATGATAGCTGCAGAAGGTTACTCAATTAAAGATGCATTTGTTGTGGTGGTACGATTGCTGCAGAAAGTTACTCAATTATAGATGCAATTGAAGCCAAAATACATTTTTTGTACTTTTTTTATTATTAAATTTTTATTTGCTCACGATTGTATTGTTAAATTTGTATTTTTATTCGCACAAAATTTAGAGCTTTTAAATTTTTATTTAGATTTGTTCGTAGTAAAAAAAAGAAAAATTTAATAATTCAATTTAATCAAATAATAATTTGAGGACGAAAAAGAAAAAAAATTCAATCTTCGGAAGGGAAAAGGTCAATACAGGCGGCCAGTCCACTAATATGACATGTCCTTTTCTTGCAATATTATATCATATCCTAGTAAAAGCAAACTTGACCATAAACATCCTGTCTTGAATTGATTCTGCATCAAGTGTACAAAAATGGAGCAAGAAACCGGCGAAGAATTCTCCGATCTGTCTCTAAGACCACTGGATATTAGCGATGTAGCTTATTTCATGGTGTGGGCTTCTGATGAGAAGGTGACTAATTTTTGCAGCTACCAACCTTACACTAACAAAGAAGATGCCTTAAACTATATCAAAAACACCGTTATACCCCACCCATGGTTCATGGCAATATGCCTTGACAATAAGCCTATTGGGGCCATTTCGGTGACCAAGAATTCAGGTAATGATATTTGTTCAAACCCTAAACACCATTATCAAAATAAGAGAGAACAAAGAATGAATAAACTTCTTATTTCACTCTCCTATATAAAAATGAAAACAGAGTATCACTTATATAGAAACATGAGCGAAAAGAAAACCAAGAAAACTAACCAACTATCTCTAGTAATAATCACGTGAGTATAACTAATGACTAACACGTGAAGAAAGAAACAAAACAAAAACTAATAAATACAAAACATATAAATGGTGCGTATTGAATATGAACATATATTTCTTCAGCCTCCCCTCAAGTTGGAGAGTGGTAAAAATTTACCGATCCCAACTTGTGACAGAGCTTGAGAAAGAAAGGAGTATTCAAAGCCTTTGTGAAAATGTCAGCAATCTGCAACGAAGAAGCTAAGTAAGTTGTGGTCGATGAAGCCTAACTTAAGCTGCTCATGAACAACATAGCAATCGATGTCAATGTGTTTGGTACGCTTATAGAAAATCAGGTTAGCAGCAATATGAAAGGCTGTTTTATTATCACATTTCAAAGAAATCGGGAGAGGAAGAGAAAGACCAAGATCACGGAACAAGTAACTAAGCCACTGAAGTTCACAGATAGTCATGGTCATGCTGTGGTACTCAACCTCAGCAGAAGAACGGAAAATGATAGGTTGCTTCTTACTCTTCCAAGATATCAGAGAGGAACCAAGAAATACACAAAATCCAGTAACTAAACGTCTAGTGTCAGAACAAGCTCCCCAATCTACATCACAATAAGCAGATAATACAAGAGAGTTAGTGGCAGGGAAAAACAATCCTAATGAAGGACCATCCTTCAAATATTTCAACAGGTGAAGAGCACATTGCCAGCATAAAACTCTAGGAGCATGCACAAATTGACTGAGCTGATGAATAACAAACGTAATGTCTGGCTGTGTAAAACCCAAATATAATAACCGACAATATGGCTATGCATCATCCAAGAGAGTACCAGAAGCTGAACTGGATGTTAACTTCTTTTTTGAATAGGAGTAGTAACTGGTTTAGCTCCTAATAATCCTGCTTCTTGAACTAAATCGAGTACATATTTTCTTTGGTGGACATATAAACCTTTCACAAAACGTGCAATCTCCAATCCAAGAAAATACTTGGCAAAATCAAGATCTTTGATTTTAAATGTAACATCCAAAAACTGTTTAATCTTCAAAATCTCCGTAGGTGAATTACCAGCAAGCAACATATCATCCACATAGATGAGGACAGCTATAAAAACTCCATCAGTCTGAAAAATAAACAAACAGTTATTAGCAAAGGACTGCTGAAAACAATAGGAGCAAAGTTGACGTGTAAGTTCAACATTTCATTGATGTGAAGCCTGTTTTAAACCATAAAGAGACTTCTTCAAGTGACAATCTTGAGGAGACTGTGCCTTGGAATAGCCATCAGGAGGATGCATATACACCTCTTCATCTAAATAACCATGCAAAAATGTATTATTAATATCTAGTTGATGTAAAACCTAACCCTTAGCTGCTGTCAAAGCTAAGAAAACACGAACAATTACTGCTTTAGCAATAGGAGAAAAGCTATCTGTAAAATCAAGGTCCTCAATTTGATTGTAACCTTTTGCCACCAATCGTGCTTTATACCTGTCAACCGTTCCATCAGGTTTAAGTTTAATTTTATACACCCATTTAGAACCAATTGCTCGTTTCCCTGGTGGCAAAGCAATAATCTCCCATGTATGGTTTTTCTCTAATGCTTCTAACTCATTATTCATAGCTTGCTGCCAATGTGGACTATCCTTGGCTTCAGTGTAAGTGGTGTATAAGAAGTAGGCTTAAGAATCATGTCAGCAACAGATTGAAAACAGTCATAAACTGAATTGGTGTGGAAATCACGAAGCCAAGCTAGAGGTTTGGAGGGTCTCTTGCTTCTCCTAGGCTCCACTGAAACAGGAACAACATCTGGACAAAAAGAATTTGAAATAGTTTCTTGTTCATGGCCAGACATATTTTCCGTGCGCATAATAGAAACATCTTGTTCAGCAGTATCTAAAGTTGAAACATCATCAAGAAAAACTGGAACAATTGAAACCGGTGGTAAAGGAGATGTAGTTGAAGAGGACTGCTTAAAAGGAAAAACTTCTTCATAGAAAATCAAGTCTCTAGTAACAAAGCAACACTTATTCTTTAAGCCATACACCTTGCAGGCCTTTTGTCCAGGAGACACTCCAAGATAAATACCTTTAGTAGTCCGAGAATCAAACTTGATCTTGCTCGATTTATTATTAGCACAATAACAAAGACACCCAAAAACTTTTAGGTGTGCATATGCTGGCTCCTTATCAAACAACAACTGATAAGGACTCTTCCAATCAAGAACTTGAGGAAGGCAACAAATTAACTAAGGTAGTAGCGTGTAAGACAGCATGTCCCCAGAAAATTTTCGGCAAAGATGCTTGATGAAGCAAAGCTCTTGCTACTTGAATAAGATGTCTATGTTTACGTTCAACTACTCCATTTTGCTGTGGAGTATATGAACAAGATTTTTGATGAAGAATACCATTCTCCCGTAATACAACCTGACAACTACGTCCTATAAACTCCCCTCCATTATCAGAACGCAAGATTTTAAGACTAGTCCCAAACTGGTTCTTCACCATTTTAATGAATAAAGACAAAAGCGATGATGTCTGAGATTTTTGAGCGATCAAATATGTTCAGGTACATCTACTGTAATCATCAACAATAGTCAAAAAGTAACGTGGCATGAGCATAAGGCCCCCAAACATCTACATGCACAATATCAAATTTAGCAAGTGCTCGAGAGAAACTAATCGAAAATGGCAGCCTTGTTTGCTTCGCCATTGGACAAACTTCACAAACATCTACAAGCTTAGTATAACCTTCTAAATTTCCATTGAACATGGACAAACGTTTCATTACACTGGACGATGGATGTCCCAATCTTTGATGCCAAATTTATCCACTATTTACAGTTACAGATGCATTATTTATATCACAGACACTCTTACAAGATATAAAAGAAGGGAAAGAAACTGATCGATCATGGTTACAAGAAGAAATAGTAAAGAAAAAGGTGTGATCTAAAACATAAAGGTTGTCTATAACACGGCCTTTGGCTAGAAGCTTCTCACTCTTCAATTCCTGTAACAAACAAGAATTTGGATAAAATTGAAGCAAGAGTGAAGAAGTAGTGGAAATTTGGTTTACAGAAAGAATGTTATGTTTAAAGGTAGGAATAAAAAGGACATTTAGTAAAGTTAAAGAGAAAAGTTTGATAGTGCCTTTGTATGTCACGTGTGTAACAATTCCATTGGGAAAATGAACCTTCGTGGGTCTTTCTACAGGAACTAATGTTTGAAATAAAGTTCTATTTGAGCAAATATGAGTGGAAGCACCTGAATCAATAATCCAATACTTCATATTTGTCGATGGAACCTATTCTAAGGACATACCTGCATACTCCACTTGAGCAAAACTCAATTGTTGCGTATCCATCGTCTGTTTCCCTATAAGAGCTCTAGCAATCTCTTGCTGTATGAGCTCTTGTAAACTCTGCATGTTTCCACTCTTCAATGGATCTTCATCACACTCAAGTGGCGTTTCCACCATGTATGCCTGTTTGTCCTTTCCCACTCTAAGTATTCTTTCTCTGCTTCAGATCTTTATACCACTCTGGATACCCATGTAATTTGAAGCAGCTGTCCTTTTTATGACCTTCTGCTCTACAAAACTCACAAAACTTATCTTCTTTCCTTCTAGCATCCTTCTTCTTGAAACTGCCCTTTTCTCCAATATGTCTTTTAGATCCTGTACTCCTAATATGCAAAGCACTGCCATCAACATTTTCACGCATCATGTTTATCTCCCGTTGTCTCTCTATACGTAATACCATAGCATATACCTTGTTCACACTTGGCAAAGGATCAGATGCTTGAATCTGACTCCTAATATTATCGAAGCTTTGATTTAGTCCCATCAAGAACTGAACCACCTTGTTCCTGGTATCTATATCCTCAAGCTTTTTATTCATCTCACAACCATAGCCATTACAAGAACAAATTGGAATAGGTTGTAACCTAGAGATCTCATCCCAACATTTATGGAGTTTACTATAGTAAACTGTCACGGAACTATTTCCTTGCTTAAGAAAAGCTATTTCTCTCTGGATCTAATATATCTGAGGCATATTGTTACTATCTCCAAACCTTTCTTCCAATAGATCCCATAGGATCCTGGAAGTTGGACTGTAAATTAAAGTTTCTGCTATTTCTTTGCTAATGGAATTCAAAATTCATTGTTTAATCATGCAATCCACCTTCCTTCAGCGCTTATACTCCAAGCCATTGTTGAGCGGTGGTTTAATCGAACCATCAACAAATCCAAGCTTATCTTTAGCTTCCAAAGAGTTTATTACAGATACACTCCAACTCATATAATTGCTTTCATTAAGGAGATTAGTTACTAACACCATCCCTGGGTGATCCGAGCTGTGTAACAGCAGTGGATCATCCTCGACATATGTTCTTGGTGCCTGTGGTATAAACCTCCGAGTTTCTTCTCTTGTGTCTATGGATTCTACATCATCTCCAGTAACTGCCATTTCAAGGAAAACTTTAGATCTCAGATCTAGAAATCAAGAAAACAATCTTGAAGAAAGAACTACGAACTCACACAATGCGGAATCACAATAAACTCCAATTACGAAAACAAAAGAAGCTAATCACTTCTATGGAGCCAAGGATTTGCTGGCTCTGATACCATGTTCAAACCCTAAACACCATTATCAAAACCAGAGAGAACAAAGAATGAATAAACTTCTTATTTCACTCTCCTCTGTAAAATTGAAAAAAGAGTATCACTTATATAGAAACATGAGCGAAAAGAAAACCAAAAAAACTAATTAACTATCTCTAGTAATAATCTAGTGAGTATAACTAATGACTAACACGTGAAGAAAGAAACAAAACAAAAACTAATAAATACAAAACATATAAACGGTGCGTATTGAATATGAACATATATTTCTTCAATATTTGCAGAGGTGAAGTAGGGTATGTCTTGGCTTTTAAATACTGGGGCAAAGGGATTGCTACAAGAGCTGTGAAAATGGCGGCCAAGATTATTTTCAGTGAATGGCCACAGCTGGAAAGACTCGAAGCTTTAGTGGATGTTGAAAATGTGGGATCACAGAGAGTTTTGGAGAAGGCTAGGTTCTTGAGAGAAGGTGTTCTCAGAAAGTATTTTATTCAGAAGGGTAGGACCAGAGATATGGTCATGTTTAGTCTTCTTTCAACTGATCCTGTACTTTGAATCTTTCTCTTCTGATATAAGTTTTATTTTTCCAATTAATTTCGCGCTGTCATTTCTCAACTTATCATTAACTGACGCTGCACTTTAACTTGTAAACAAAAATATTTCAGTTTCAACCAAACTTCCTCCGCTGACACTACATCTATTTTTCATTAGATCCAATTAGTGATAAATCAGGAGAACATATGTAATTAATCCAATTCTTATTTTCCTCATTTAAAAGATCAAAGGAAGAAATTGATGTTCACAATTCACATAATTTGAGCATGTAACATCATCACCTCTCTAGCAAGGAAAAATGGTGTACTGGGCTTTTTGCAGTTCTAAAACTGAAAAATTAATACCAGGAAATGGCTAAACCCACCACAGTCTGTTATCCCTGTTAGAAAGTAATGAAACAGAAGCACACCCTTACAAGTTTATTGCAACCTGTTAGGTTCCAGTCTAAGAAACTATACATAGTTAGCTATTGTGTTCAAATGTATCAGAAAATCACACCGATAATTAAATCCCAAACAAATAACCCAAGCAATAATAGTCAACATTCCCAGCAAGTCTTGCAATAATCACTAGAATAGTTTAAGCAATTCAAGAAATACCAGGAAGAGTAAGAAATCGCCATTTTGCCCAAGCTCTCTTCTGATTAGGTCTTCAAAATCCTCTCTTTTGCGCAGGCGATAGTCGACGAGCTCAGTTTGAATATGCGATTTTCTGCTTCGGTGGTCTGATTTCAGCTTTCTGCCTCTCCCTTACCTCGCGAAGAATCTGCTCTCAGTAATTTAAACTGGTGCCGCTGTTTTATTTGTTTTTCATCCGGGTTGCCCAAGAAAGCTTCACCTCGGTGTCTTTTCGGGTGAAGTAACCCAAGGATGGTTCGGCATTATGTCTTCGCTGGAAGAGAAGATGAAAATAGGAAGCCGGGAGAGAAGATAAAAGATGGTTTTTGAGTAGATATAAAAGTTATATATTTGTAAATAAAAGGTTGTACAAATGAAATTAAAAATTTAAAATGTTGTATTATTGAAAAAATGGGAAAATGGTGTTTTTATCGTTATTTTTATTTTTTTGTGTATATTTATGTAAAAAGCCCAAAATAGAATGGCAAAATTTTTTTTTGGCTAATTTCCACCTTGGTCCTCCCTAATTTACCTTTAAAACTCTATGCACTTTGGTCCTTAAGCAATTAAATTCTAAACCCATACCACTTGTAAATTCCTTATTTAATTTATATTATATTTTTAAATTGATTTATTTGAGTGTCCTAAAATTGAACTTAATTTATATACCCCAATTTCACTAACTACCCTTTTTGGGTTGTATTATTTGGAGTGTTACATTCAGAGATAATGATTGAGGGCATCCCTTCCTCCCAGTCGATGGTAATCTCGTTATCATCTTCTAAAATTTCCACTAAATCCGTTTCCACCTCTTCCATGTCCATCTCCCTACTCTCATCATTCACCTTTATCATCTGAAGTAAGGAGTCATTCTGTTGTTTGTCTTTATGTCACGATACATCCCTAAAGGAAAGATTATGGGTTAAGCTGTCCTCAGAGGAGTTCAAGTGGGCATCATCAGTCTACTCTAGCCTTGATTTCTTGGATGATCTGTCGTTTGGCGGTGCCGGCGGCGGCACTTTTTCAAGCGCCCTAATAGACTCCCGTTCAGCCAAGGATTCTTCATTCATCTTCCCAAAAAGCAGGATGAAAATAAGATGCTTCCCCTTTAAATTTTTATTTACGCATGGTTGTATAGTCAATTTTTTTTATTTTCATTTACATAAAATTTAGAGTTAAATTTTTATTTAGATTTGTTACGTAGTAAAAAAAAAAAGAAAAAAAGGGTTTAATAATTCAATTTACTCAAATAATAATTATAGGATGAAAAAAATAAAAAGTCTTGGGTAGGGAAAAGAAGGTCAAACAAGGCGGCCAGTCCGCTAATATGAGATGCCCTTTTCTTGCAATATTATATCATATCCCAGTAAAAGCAAACTTGACCCTGGACATCCTATCTTGAATTGATTCTGCATCAAGTGTACAAAAATGGAGCAAGAAACCGGCGAAGAATTCTCCGATCTGTCTCTAAGGCCACTGGATATTAGCGATGTTGATGATTTCATGGTGTGGGCTTCTGATGAGAAGGTGACTAATTTTTGCAGCTACCAACCTTACACTAACAAAGAAGATGCCTTAAACTATATCAAAAACACCGTTATACCCCACCCATGGTTCATGGCAATATGCCTTAACAATAAGCCTATTGGGGCCATTTCGGTGACCAAGAATTCAGGTAATGATATTTGCAGAGGCGAAGTAGGGTATGTCTTGGCTTTTAAATACTGGGGCAAAGGGATTGCTACAAGAGCTGTGAAAATGGCGGCCAAGACTATTTTCAGTGAATGGCCACAGCTGGAAAGACTCGAAGCTTTAGTGGATGTTGAAAATGTGGGATCACAGAGAGTTTTGGAGAAGGCTGGGTTCTTGAGAGAAGGTGTTCTCAGAAAGTATTTTATTCAGAAGGGTAGGACTAGAGATATGGTCATGTTTAGTCTTCTTTCAACTGATCCTGTACTTTGAATCTTTCTCTTCTTATTTTTCTTTCCTTTTATTATTGTTTCTCCTTGTGATTTTCCAATTATTTTTCCGGGACTTATGTTTTTTTGTTATTAATAAATCAGTATTCGTGTGTATTTGCAATTAATTTATTCTCTTTATTGCTCTCAATTCCAACAGATCTCAATTCTCCATTCTTCAATCCTAGTAGTCTTGTTGTCGCTGATTTATAGCTACTTAATTATGCAACTTGATCTTGGAAGTTTCTACCCGGAATTTATAAAATTGGGTCAAGTATGGTTGCAGGTGGCAGCCAGCCATGGCTCGTAAGTAACATAATCAACATTGTAATTTAAAATATTTTTTCTGTGTAACAATAATAATATAATATTCCAATGCTTGCTCTCCACGCCAAGTAATCAAAGCACAATTGACCTTAATTTTAAGACCTCTTTTATTTCTCTGTTCCATCAAGCTTCCTGGCTCCTGCAGTCAGTTTTTATTTGATATAAATTGACGATCTTTTGAAGTATCTGGTGTACAAAAATGGAGGATGGTGAATACTCAAATATCAGTCTCCGGCCATTTGAAATCTCCGATGCAGATGACCTGTTGGTTTGGGCATCAGACGAGAAAGTGACTAAGTTTTGCACTTGGGAACCTTATACTAGCAGAGAAGATGCTCTAAAGTACATAAAAGACACAGTTATACCTCACCCATGGTACAGGGCAATATGCCTTAATAACAGGTCTGTTGGTTCTATTGCACTCACAAAAAATTCATCAGGAAATGATGCATCCAGAGGTGAACTTGGTTATGTTGTGGCTTCCAAATACTGGGGCAATGGAATTGCCACAAGGGCTGTAAAGATGGCAGCCAAGAGTATTTTCAGTGATTGCCCACAACTTGAAAGGCTTGAAGCTCTAGGGGATGTTGAAAATTTGGGATCACAGAGAGTGTTGGAGAAGGCTAGCTTCACCAGAGAAGGTGTTCTTAGAAAGTATTTAACTATTAAGGGTAGGACTAGGGGACATGGTCATTTTTAGTCTTCTTGTTACTGATCCTGTACTTTGATTTTAAAATTCACATACCAGTGCTTGTGGATTGTGAAAAATGCTGTTAAAAATGTCTATTGATTATCCTTTATCAATTACATAATATTAATAAGTTCTTTTGTATCGATTAATTTATATAAAAAATTAGTCTAAATCAGATTTATGTAAGCTTAATCAATTAAAAACTGTTATATATTTTTTTTTATTTGAAAGACTTTGGCTAAAAATTCATGAGGTTAGAATTGATTCTAATATACAATTGAATTGAATTAAAACTAATTAATTATACAATTTAAATTCCTGATAGAGAGATAAAAATAGACAGACATGGTTTTTAGATAAAGGAGGCTAGTAGCGGAGGCCAGCAAAGCAAGAAGGTCCAGTGGGCTTTTATTATTGGGAAAAATAGAGTTTCTTCTTGTTTTGCATATGGAAAATTACTGCATCAATTAATCTAAGAAAGATTATGGGAGCAAGACTTTAGGACAGCAAATCTAAGCTTCCTCTTCGTAGTTAAGTCCTAAATTTTTGTTCACTTTTCGTGTTAATGTGAATTTTCTCACTTAGCATCGTCATCGTTCTCGGCCTCACATCAAATGGATCCTCTTTCGGCTCTGCGCGATTTCACAATTCGCGGAGAGGTGGATAAGATCGTCAGAGTCAACGACGAGTTACGGTTCGGTTCCGAATATACCTTCCCTGCGTCCGTGAAGGCCTACCGGTCAAAGCAAGGCAATCTCTATACACTCGAAACCCTACTGTACTACATTCAAAATTCACATCTCAAATTCACGGATTATCTTCAAAATGCCCGCGCAGTTGGCCTCACCCCTATTAGTTTCATCGACCGGAAACCGCTCCTTGAATATCTCACCGGTAAGAGCTCTTCTACTGATTCAATTGTCTTCCCTCTTCCCCAGCAACAGCAACAACTTCAGGTTCCCCACCAAAACCCTAGCGGAGATGTTGCTTTCGCCCATGAATACCGTCCCGATGATCCCGTTGTTCTTCATGAGGTGGGTGTTACTGATAATGCGAAAGATGAGGACTTGATCACTATGATATACTCCGTGGAAAGGCCTCTCAAGGATAGAGAATCTTTGTTAGAGTGTAAAAACCGAGACTTTTACGGCGTGCTGTTGCATCGACCCGGCGTGAGGAGGAAAGGCAAAGACTTGAGTCCCAGCAGCGGAAAGATGGGTTGGTTGCTAAGAGTAGATTGATGGGAAGCGATGAGAGAGGGATTGGTTATGGTGATGAGATGGGTTATGATTCCACTGCTAAGCCTAAATTGCGTTTGAAGGGAGGCAAATTTGGGGAGGGAGTGCCCATAATTTTAGTGCCTAGTGCTTTTCAGACTTTGATTACTATTTATAATGTTAAGGAGTTTCTGGAGGATGGAGTTTTTTATACCCACCGATGTGAAGGTCAAACAGATGAAAGGGGACGAAGCCAGATTGTGTGACCGTGCAGAAGAAGTTTAGCACTGATAGAAATAGAGTTATGACTGCATATGAGGTCAGGGACAAACCATCTGCTCTCAAGGCTGAGGATTGGGATCGAGTTGTGGCAGTTTTTTGTGTTGGGGAAAGAGTGGCAATTTAGGATTGGCCTTTTAAGGATCACGTGGAGATATTTAATAGAAGTAAGTAAAATTTGGATTTTGCTTTAATTGTAATTCGATTTTGGCTCTGTGTAGTTTCTGATATGTGCTTTTAGGACGGTTGTTTTAGGGTGAGGCTTTAATTTGATTTTAGTTAACACAATGAACTAATATTTGGATTTTAGTATATTTGGGCGTTAATTATTTTGAATTTTGAAGACGTGTCATAATGCTTTGTACTGAAATTTTATGCAGTCATTGGATTTTATATGCGGTTTGAAGATGACAGTGTTGAATCAGCTAAGATTGTAAAACAATGGAATGTAAAGATCATCTCGGTGAGGTTTTATTGTATTAGCTGTTTCGTGTTTACAGATATGGTTTCCATTAGATTTACTTTGCTGGCTACCTGTAATAATTCTTCCCTGTCTCTTTTACTGTTTTTGCATTCTGATAGTTGAGTAACAACAAAAATATTCTATTTCTGTGTGCAGATTAGCAAGAACAAGAGACACCAGGACAGGGCTGCAGCATTGGAGGTGTGGGACAGACTAGAAGAATTCGTGCGCTCACGATCACATTCTTGAAGTTCGTATCTAAGTTTGGAGATCTTCATGCAGAGATATCTATTAGTGTTTGTTTTGGCAGATTGTGATTAGATTATGTTTTTTATTGGATTACTTTTGTTGGTTTAGTGTGAGTACGTGTTTGCTTGGAATGATTAATCACCACATTATCCGTACACAGTTTCTAATTTATGAATCTAAATTTAGTTCTGTCCATTTTTGCAATGATTTTGACATTATTGGGTTGTGGGATACAAAATGGTTTGCTGGAGTCTTGGTCATGATTTTGATTTTAACTTGGAAATGATTGACAGAACGGATGGACCTTTGTAGTAGAACTGTCCATTTTTTTTTATTTAGGTTCTCCTACATGAGCTTAACATTACATCCATTTAAATGTCAGCTGACTAAGGGCTTTAGATAAACCTTTGTAGTTTCTTCTGACATCACTTTGGAGGCTTTGGTTTTTTGAAATGGATCCAGTTGTGGGGAAAATAACCTGGCGCATTTGGAAACCTATGCTGTTCTGATTACATAAAACTTTGTGTTGGAAAGACCTGGAAGGCTTTGTCGTCAGTTGGGTGACAGTAATGTGCTCTCCTGTAATTTAATGTACTATATGGATGTGCCCAAATCCAAAGTTACCATGTTTTGTTATGAGGTGTATAACTGAAACAGGCCTGACGGCTGTACATGTTGATTTTTTATTTGGAAT